>JAUUEG010022898.1:0-10756 GCA_032361445.1 Panulirus gracilis | reverse complement strand
AGAAGAAGGAGTCACGCGGGGAGTGCTCATCATTCTCGAAGGCTTAGATTGGGGTGTCTAAATGTGTGTGGATGGAACCAAGATGAGAAAAAATGAGAGATAGGTAGTATGTTTTAGGAAAGGAACCTGGGTATTTTGCCTCTGAAGGAAACCCTAATGGTGCTTGTTGTTATAAAGGAAATTAGTTTGGCTGGAATGAAAATAACATCTTACTTCCTGTGTAGTCTTGTGAGAATTTAGTCTAAACTTATACTTCTCTTTTATTTAGATGACTTTTTTCTGTTCTGGCTTATGTGGGAAGTTTGGTGTTTATGGTATTACTCATATATACATAAAAGTCTGGTTTATGTTTTTTATAGGAAGGACTGTCCTTTAATATTGATTCTATATGTTTGTGGCTCTCCTTTGTTGTTTTGAGCAGAATACCATTTCTTAAACCAAAACAAATGAGAATACATTTTTATAAGTCTCTCAGTGCATAGGAGTGGTCTTCAAAAGAGTTTTGAAATCATGACCTTTACTATGGCTAAAATTTATTATTTTGTCTCCATTTATGGCATCATTGCTAGGTAATCTTTTAATTTATTTACCAAAGATAAAGATGTTTTTGCATTTATGTGTTGGAAAGGAAATTCCAGTGTTTTGGGAGAGTGAATAAACTTGATTCATTTATTCTTATATTTTTCTAAGAAACAAGGGCATATTTTTCTCCACATTAATTTCCACATAATAGCTTGTACTGATTGCATGAAGTTTTTGATATCTCTTTCTCATTAGATCGATTTGTTAAGGTATTTGTGGTGGTATGCATTTACTTGCTGTAATAATAACCCGTGGACTTGATTTATTAGTAGGAGTAATGATAGTAAAGTGACAAATATGTGTTTGTTTATTACATGGTATTGCTTTCAGGAGGATTTATCTATTAAGAGACTAATTTTATCTTTTCTGATGAACATAATTGATCTCCAGCTTTAAAGTTGATGGAACTGATACTACTTTAATGGAAGGTCTTGCATTTTATGTTTATGAATTCTTTACATGTCAAGAGAAATATCTTTGACTGATAAGCATCTTTGAATTGCATATACCATTGATGTAATCAGATGCCTCATTTTTTGGTGACTGTAAACAATTGAATATTGTTTTCCAAACATGATCTTGCACAAAATGCAGTGTATAACATGCTGTACAGTATATTGCATCTAAAAAGCAGTGAAGACACAAATAGCTGACTGAACAATACACAGTTTGGTGATAAACAAATGTTGGTCAGACTGGGGCATGTGGGCAACCACAGCACTGGCACTTGAGAGTAGCAGGTTCCAACACAGTGTGCCAACTCAAGTTTAGTGGATAGACCAACATAAAATAGAACATGGTTTGAAGCCCTTGGTGTTCTTGTATGATGGTTGTTTTAATTTTTTACCACTAGAATTATAGTAAAGCAGTGTCCTGCTGAATCAAATTATTGTTTGTAACTTTTACTCTTTGTAGTAGTGGAGCATTATTACTTTTGGCATATAAAGCTACCAACATTTGTGACTTAATGCTGTACTCACTGTATATAGATAATGTGCTCATTCTTTGTGGTTGGGCTGTTGGACTTTCTCCTTCCATGTGACTTAATATCTAATTCTGGCACCCATCAGTAACTCCCAGACATACACCTTTCAAAAAAGCTTGAAAGGATGAGATGATCTCTGAGTCCATTGATGAGAAGGCACTTCCCTCCCATTTGTCATAATTCTCATCTGTTGTGGCATGTATAAAGATAAGCAGGATAAGATGGTAATAATTTCATATTGCTGCTACTGCAATTGTCACGAGATTTTGATACTGTAAGATTTGTGGAAATTGCATTTCTCTTATCTTAACTTTTGTAATCTGATGTCAGGACCTAGCTTGTGGACTCACATTAGTCAGTAAATCACAGTCTTGTCGTAGCAGTTCAAAGTGCCTCACTTTTATATTTTTCAAGAAAACAATGTTAGTTTAATTTTGAATATAGTCTTTGTGGTCAAATTGCTAGTATTGGGAAACATCATTTCTTCATGGATTTGTATGTATAAATTTTATGGGAAGAAACTCATTATTGCTGTGTGATGCTCATGCTGGGTGTTGTTTGCCATAGCTTCCCTATCACTGTACGTCACCTCATTCAGATTGCCTTGACACCACTTACTAGCATATGCACTGCTTTATAGTTTTGTCTTCCTTTGGTTGAGTATTAGCCTAACAAGTTACTCTCCTCTCAGTATTCTTCTAAAAAGAGAAATTGTCAGAGTGCAGTTAGCATGGAACTTTGTTTAATTAAGGTATGTCATTTTCATCTTACTATTCAATTTAGTTAGCAAGCTGACTTCATCATATTGCTCTTGAGGAATAGGGTAATATGTCTGTACCAATTGAATTATGATTAGGAATTTAGTAAACGATGATGTGAGGTGTTGGGTTTAAGATTTAGTA
Source organism: Panulirus gracilis (assembly GCA_032361445.1). Classification (NCBI taxonomy): domain Eukaryota; kingdom Metazoa; phylum Arthropoda; class Malacostraca; order Decapoda; family Palinuridae; genus Panulirus; species Panulirus gracilis. The sequence continues at coordinate 8,287 of JAUUEG010022898.1, read as the reverse complement.
AATGAGGCAAGTAATGTTAATATATATATATAGTGCTGCATATTAGTTTCTGAGAGTGCTCCAAGCCTTTATATGTCCCTCTTTTTACTTTTGTTTGCATTTTCTGACTTTCTTTCACTATCTTATTTTTGCATACTTGCCCAAGGAAATGTTATTGTTTTCAGACTTTCTTGTTTTTTAGTGCAAGCAAGTAGCACTTACATGTATGATAGATGAAACTAGCATGCAGATTTATTCTGTGATTTTTTCAAGTATTGCTAGTAGGTCATCAGTAGCTTAGGGTGTGAAATTTTACATCCAAACTGGTTGTAGGAAATTTTCATGCATAATTTTTTGTAATTATAAGGAACTAGTGTTCATGAAATATTGATAACCCAGCAGACAAATGAGTTTGTTGCTCTTTTTTAAATGCAGAAAGTGAAAGGAGAAAGCAGTTGCTGTGATGATTTTGTAAGAATCTGTAAAAGAAATATTTTCAAATGTGAAAGTTGGTACAGAGACCTCAGTGTGTCACAGAAATGAATTTGGTAGCATTTTAGTGGTCAAGGTAGCAGTACTGAGATGGTGAAGGATGTACAGGTGTCAGGATTTTTGAGTAATGCATAAGAGGAAAGGAAATCAAATTTGCAATGTATTTGTACTTGATGACAGAAACAAATCAAGACTGGGACTTTGTAGCGAATAGAATAAGAGTGATGTTAGAAGAGTAGCATCCTTCACACCATCACATTTTTTTGAAGGTCATCACATGCCTCATGTTAAGATTTAAACAGTTTGTGACTTAGTAATTACAAGATGATGGCTCACTGCACACATTTAGAGTAAACAGTGCCATCTCTGCATGGTCCCAAATTCAGATTCTTCATTTTAAGGGTTATGAATGAAGTGTGCCATGTGCTTCATGTAAATGAGTGACGCAGTCAGTTATCATATTTCTAGCAAATTTCAGGCAGTAAGATTAAACATGCCAGGAGTGAGGTACACAGAGAAAGGAGGATGTTTGAGGAGTGTATTGACATACAGTATAGGTGACATAGGATTGAGAAAGGAATAGCTACTTAGATTAAAGGAAATATAAGGTTGAATATAAGACAATAGATGAATTAAGATTTACCTGATTTGAATGTGACTGGAATGAAATTAATAGTATTTGAGTTAACCATTAAAAGAGGTGGGAGTTTAGCTTAGTGTTCCTCATGTAATGATGAAGTTGCCTGAAAAAGATTTTTACAAAATTTCTTGAGTCACCAGAAGAACTATAGAATATGGAAATGGATTGCATCATAGACAATGAAATCAGAGTAATTCATTTGATTAGTTCATTCTTTGCATTAGTTCTTTGACTGGTTGAAAATTGATGTTTTGATGTTGTCCAGGAGTTTAGATTGATTGAACTAATATGTTTTTGTGTCATATTTTGTAAATTTATTAAAGAACCTGATTTGATTTTAACATGATCATTTTTTATCATGATTTTTTAACAGGATCAGTATCCTGTACGTGTTGTGGTAACAGAGTTGCCATGCAAGAAACGGAGCACTGGTAGTAGCAACAGCAACTCAGAAGAAAAAAAAGAGGCCAAAACACATGCTGATTACTTGGAGGCACTAAGAGATCTTCAGACTGCATGGATAGCTAAATTAGGTGTGTAAAGACAATGAAACAAGAAAGTTTTAGAATATATGGTGCTGTGTTCTTGACTCAGTGACCAGGTTCTTTGGAAATAACATTAATGATGATACATAATTAGCCACCATAACAAATAAGACAGAAACTTTGGGTACAGTGGCCTGGCCTTTTGAGTCCGCAAACCTCTAGATTTTTGTTTATCTTGTTTGATGAAGTATTTAGTATGATTTACAATTCTTTCACAGTACAGTATAAAATTATAAGAAACTGTTAATTATACATGCAAGAAAATTCAAAGATATGTGAACTTAAGCTAATTGATATAGGGTTTTAGTAAAGACAACTTTTCAAGGATATTGATAAAGTTAGTCTTTCCTGTTGATTGCTCTGTGACAAGGAAGGAAAGAAAAGCTGGTGGAGGGAAAGTTAGCCTCCTGGTAAAAGTGTCAAGCTCAAAGGGATCATAATGATGGACTGTGATTAATCTGCATGTTGTATTTTGGAAGAATTTGTGAGTAATAAAGTCTCCCAAATTTTTGTTAGAATATAGTCCATAAAGAAAATCTTAGGAACCTGAACAGTGAGTGATTAGTTAGGATGATGAAGGGACATTAAGATTCAGAAAAAATGAGGAAATGTTATTGGGGTGATACAGCATTGTTCAGTTTGAATAAGCTGAGTAAGTAAACAGAATGTAGAGAAGGTAAATGAATTCAAGAGACCATTTAGTAGAATTGACAGGTTAACCATGTAGCTGGAGTCCATTTTCCCTGTAGTTGCTTTTATAGGTTTGTTTATCCGTCTTTGTGGATTTCTGATGAGAGATGCTTTGAGTGTGTTCCTTGATACAAAATTATTCCAGGGGTGGGGCCCCACCATTATATATCTCTCTCCCCCCTTTATGATTAGTAAATGGTTTACATATGGTACACATACATTTATACATGATATTACTCTTGTTTTCCCTATAACACATCTTTGAACATGAAATACTTTAGAAGGATTAAGTGTGTTCTGTGAATTCTGCAACTTGATATGATGATTAATGAATTATTTTTTCTTTTTTCATTTCTGCATTACAGGTTAGCTTCTGTTATTTATATTATTTTCTACACATACTTTCTTTTTTTCATTCAGATTGTGAAAATGGGGAGCAAATACATAAAGAGGTGATGGCTGCACACCCAGACCATCTTGCTGCTCAGTTGGCACGCCTGCAGGCTTTAGATGCTGTTGGAGCTCAGAATAGAGCAGCAGTTATAGCCCAAGCCAGTCGGATTGTATCAGCAGTGGATACAGCACCTCTCCTAGCCTTCTATGGAACCAAAACTGACACTCGGTCTGATGCAGCCAAGATCAAAACACAGGTTAATATCTAAACATATGTGAATAACTGAATTAATTATGATCCTTTCTGTGGGGAATTTGAAAGTCACCTGCTTGATGTAATTTTGTTACATAATAGAAATGGTAGATTTACTGACTTGATTCCTTTTGCACACCACCTGTCATCAATTTGAATTAGATTTTATTTCACACAGGGCTAGAACATCCAAGTTCCTCTCCAACACACTCCCTATGTCTCCTTTCTTCTTGTCTTGGTTACATCTGTACCCTTTCAGACACCTCAGCCTGAGCCTTCAAGGAGGGTAAGCACTCCCTGCTTGACTCCATCTTTGAAAATGAAAGTGCAAGGAGGGGAAAGTTTTCAGCCTCCTGCCCCTGCCTGAAGTCATCAACTGCACCACACAGGAATTTTTTTGAGGTCTTCTTTCTCTCCAATCCCCAGGGATTACTATACCAAGGCATATGAAGTGATCAGGGGAAACCACAGAAAGGTCTATGGGGTCTGATTGTGGAGAGGGGCTGTGATTTTGGAGCTATATATGTACATGAATTTAGCATTTCTGTTTTCTAACGATAATGTTTGAACCACCCTTCTTTGAATTAGAATGATTTAGAATGAATTGGAGAGAAAAACTGTGTCTGGAGTGACCATATTAATATAGATAAGATAAAGATATCATTTTTTTCAGATGGACAAGCAGCGTAATACTCTGCTTGAAGCTCTTTCACGTCAGGGATCAGCCTATTGTGCTGACATTCTTGCTCTTCCTGTGTCAGAGCTAACCCAGGAAGACTTAGAACAGGTGGACAGTATTGCAGTTGACATAATGAAGTTTGTAGAACCATCTGATTCGAAGGTAATGAGGCCTTCCCTTTACCTGAGATACTCCAATGCCTAACTTGTTCCTGATTGCGTGATTACAAATTGATTACAAATACATTAAGATAATTTGCACATGTATGCTTATTTATTTATATATTTCTGGGATGGATTGGCCAACTGGAATCGATTATTGAAAGCTAAAATACACTATAAGGTTTATGATGTGGCTTTTGAAAGTACACTGGCTCTCATTTTGAGACAGCTTGTAGAGCTACATTATGCCATTGTGGCATATGAGAATAATGGTACAGATTCTTGGAATGACACTGAATATTTTAACATCCTAGAGGAATTATGAGGGATATTTACTAGTGAAAGGAATTGAAAAAAGTGAAGGATGGAAGCTGAGATGTTTCTGGCATATAGAAAGGATTGCACAGAAACTGTATATGCAAGTCAATAGTTTGTGAGGAAAGGCATGAATATAAGAAATAATAGTTTACAGATGATATGATCTGTTATTAGAAAGAAAGATTGGTTAAGTGATGTTGGGTTTATGAGAGAGATAGATACATTTACATTAAAGAATGTAGGTGAATCTCTTAAGATTTAGGTAGAGAGAAAGGAGATGAAACTGAATGGATAGTGGTCTTTCTTTTGGTGTAGGGTGGAGGGATACTGTTAGAGAGTTTGTGCATGAGAGATGGGTTAGCATGGAGTTCCTAGATGCATGTGTTGCAAAGAAAAGGCTTGGATTTTTACCCTGTTGGGTTTTGGTGGGCAGCATATTCCATGGAGATTGACTTTTTCTTCTTTCATTCCCCTGCATCTCTTGGACACAGTTGTATATGGTTAATACTGCTCTAATTTATTTTGCTGTCATTCAAATGATCATGTTTAGAGAATGTATATTGGTGCCACGTTTTCATTCCTTAAATCTTTAACACTTTTTTCATTGTAGCTGACTGCCTTTTTTTATTTACAGGATATATTTAAGATAGAGGGAAAAATTTCATTAAAAATATCACCAGTGTTGTAGAGTATTATGTATTTTACTGCTTTCAGGTCAATGGGTTCTTCGCTAGTTATTATCAAGTCCGTGGATTCAATGGATTAGCAGCACGTTTGATTGCCCGCCAGTGTGAAGAAAAGTGGACTCGAGAAAATGAAGCAAAATTGATTGATGCTTACAATCGGTTGGGATGGACCCATATTTCTACCCTGATTGCTAGCTCTCACCCATTACGGTTTCCCACTAGCTATACACCGTTTTAAGTTTACAGAGCAAATTTTCTGAGAGTACATCTTGTGCAACTTCACTTACTGTGCTAAATAAGGTTAATGTATGAAAGCTTTTGCAGATCTCTTACTATGTATCCACTGTTCCATCAGCACTGTGAACCAATCACCACCAGTGGTTCTTAGAGCCTGCCTTGTATATTTAAAGTTTAATCCATCCTGATAAGTGGTGTAAAGCAATATCTACTGTATTGAATGTCTTGAGCACTACAGTCTTTGGAGTTTCAACTGCACGTACATCATTGCAATGAAATGTTCAGAGTTGCAAACTTGATGTTATTGTTAGTTGCTCTGAAGGAGATGCATCTCTAATACTATGTATTGCAGTTCTTGTTTCTAAATGCTCATTCTTATTTAGAATGAAGTTTTACTTGAAAATGATGGGACTTGTTAGCTTCTTATTCATTGCAATCTTCTGAACTGTTTATTTGTTGTAAGATTATTTTTTACTTTGATTAATATATGCCATATCCAAATGATATCTGTTGTTTCCACTTGTTCATTGATGCCCCTTTTACTTTTTTCACATATGAATATTGTTTTTTGTTCTTCAAATTTTTGATAAGTGGCTTATGGTAGAGACTTATGAAATGTATGCTTTCTGATGTTTTGTCATTTTATATGGGAGGGACCCTGTTTTAAAAATTGATTTGAATGATAATCTTGGAACAAAAAGTCAGAAAGGCATATCTATCAAGAGAACGAGGAAATGAGAATGTCTAAGGTACACATTCTAACTAACTGCAAATTGACTAACCATAAGCATCAATTATTTTCAAAGATTTACTGAGGTAGCATTATTTGTAACAAAATATTCACTGTCTGTATTTAGAAAAATTAATAGCAAATTGTTGTATTCAAAATGCACATGCAGTGAGTTCGTATGCTGGATAAACTGCTAGACTGATCAGATGGCCGGTGAGAGAGGAATCTTAGTCTGTTTATTTATCTCATGCATTAAAATGTGCAAACTTTCTGCCCAACGGATGCATTTAAAAAACATATAAGACCAAAAATAGCATCACAAGGTATAATTTTAAACATGCTAGTTGGAGTACCATCTCAGAGATTAAACTGTCTTAGCAATACTGTATCTATGATTATCATAAATATTCATACACTACTTGAAGTATGCTTCTCAAAAGATTACACGTAATGATGAGTTTGGTGTAAGATTTACTATTTGATGTATGCTGTATAATAGAAAAATCATATATGAAAACATGTATGCAAAAAAGAGGAAGGTACGAACAAAACAGATTCGCAAATTAATGAGTATCATAAATGTGTGCATAGCTAGCAGTTGGCTGTACATGCCTCATGCACCTCAGGGATACCAGCATGGCTCAACCTTGTCTGCAAAGTTGTTAATGTTTCTAGTGTTCCATAAAGTAGAGGTGTGTTATATTAACTTTTGATGACAGATTTAAACTGATGAAGCAGGTTGAGGACAGTTAAAATGCAGCATCCTTAGTACTACTGTACATTACAATTTAACAGCATACGTGTACAGAAATTGTATGATTTTTTGAACTAGAAATCAAATTGTCAGAGTTTTATGCTGATCAAGATGCAGGAAAAAGCATTTTGAAACAAAAATTTAAGGGATCTAAGTTACCACTCGTGAACAGACCCACTTAAGTGTGTGATTCATGTCATTTCATTCGCTTTTCAGTGTTGACCAGTGATTGCTGCAAAGGCCAAGAAATTCCACCAAAAATTAGAATTCAGTTAAAGATGTAAATACTCTTCTTAATGGCATATGCTTTACAAGTATTGCCAAGATGTTCTTGTGCTGCTACTAATGAGAGAAAAATTCTTTGTGAAATGCTGACCATTCTCACATGTGCAAATGCTCATTGGTTCAAGTAGCTTGTTATTATCAGAGTTGTATTGCCATGGGCAATGATAGGAGGCAAGATGTTTCCAACAATACTGCTTAGATGACTCATGAAATCTTTTCTCAGCAGATTGAAACTTATACTACTCCAGAAATCATGGAACATTCAAAATTGCTAAACTCAAAGGCCCTTTTCCTGTTGGATAATGCTAAGCTGTATCTGGAATAGAGTCAGCTGTGTAATACAACTGTCTTTAATCAATATCTGCTATAGAACATAACTTCGTTAATTCAGCTGATAGACCAGGGATAATTGATAACCTTATGAACCTGTAGAGTGAGTTTGTGAAACTCATTATCAGCAGCAGCTTAAGAGTGAATGGGGCAGCCCACTCTTTCAGTATTAAGGATGCTTTATGGGGCATAACAGCTGCATAGGAATATGTGAAGTGTATTCACTTTGGTGTGAAGTTAGGTTTAGCACAAATAAGGATTAATTTGAAGTTTATAATGTGAAGCAGAAGCCGAACCCAGTAGAGGACAATGTCAGCATATTTAAGGAGAGGAAGTTAAAGGACAATGATGAGGAGGTGATGGAGGAGTGGGTGAATTTAGATAGAGGAAGAACACACCCACTAAGGAAATCCAAACAGGTTGAAATTATTAAGATGGCAATTAAGACAGGTATCAGTGCAGATGAAGATAATGATGATGAGTATGTAGTGCCAGTTAATCATGAGAAAAGTAACGTTAAAGATGTTATTGAATGGTCAACAAAAACAAGCAATTTCATAGAAAGTAAGGCAGACTACATCATCTATGAAAATACAAACATTCACCTTTTTTGAGCAAAACCACTGACCCTCAAAGGAAGCACATCACAAGTCTAAGGAAGGCCACTTCCAAGTGGGAAGAGGACATGCCACCCTTGAGTCCTGCAAGATCCACAGGACATGCCACCCTTGGGTCTTATAATATCTGCAAGTACAAGTCTATCTGTTCCTCCACTTCCCAAGACATTTCAAGTAAGGAAGTACTGCCTGCTTTACTAGCATTATTCTTTAAGATATATCTCTACATGATAAGCCTTTCTTACCTGTTTAACCTGCCATTATTCTAGCTGTGTGATACAGTATCCTCTCTCCTCCAAAACTGACTATTTTTGCAAGAAGGCCTGCTTTTTAAGATAAAGTTTATTCATTATTTTTTCATACTACATCTATTGTTCGGAATAGTGGTACAATAACAAATGATATTACACTCTTTTTTTTCTATACACAATTGCTCCTCTTGCCTCAGTAAGGAAACAACAGGAACAAATGAATGGTCCCAATTGCACACATCCAACC
>JAUUEG010022679.1:0-12094 GCA_032361445.1 Panulirus gracilis | reverse complement strand
ACAGTGATTTCATTATCTCACAACAATCGATTAATGACTACGAGTTATGATGGTTCAACACACTGTACACGGTGGAAAATAATCCCTGAGAAAACAGTATTATAGCATCTGCATTATATACTTGTACATGTTTTACTCAGCTCTTGCACTTTGGCAGATAGAAGTACGAGGTACCTCTAGTTACTTTTAAGGGCCCTTTGGAAAATAAAACTCCAATAGCACAGTGAGAAAATATAAAAAGATACATAAACAAATACTTGCCTTTACCCAGCAAGTAGTCTGGTGTATACAGATGACCTGATTTTAGAAAAAGGTGCAAGAGGGGAGTTGTTCGCCCAGTAACGCCTTACAACTTCTCGTACTTCTGCAGGGGTAATGGGATCCATTCCTATGCAATGTTCATCACCAGATCCTATCTCCTGGAGTGAGCCACTCTTTTTAAAAGAAGGTAAGATCTAGTATTAACAGTACCACAATACATACCTGGAAAAAATAAATCTTCAGATTTCAAAACCTAGACACAATAAGAACATATACCTATATACCCCATATTCGGTTTTGGTATATATCTAATTATTACATACTTCACTTCTATGAAGCTGAATAAATAGGTTACACCTAAACACCTACTTTAATCTCCAATGAGTAAATCAAATGAATTAAACCTTTCATTTTCAGGAGAGTCATATAAGAATCTGAGAGAGCTCTTACTCATGGATGGGAAAAACTGTTCAACACCCTACAGAAATCAATGAAAATTTCACTTTTCATTCAGCATAAAGTCTAAGGGACTGACTGATTCTTGTTCACTGAGATTAAATGACCTTTCAGTGACCTGTCCAGATACTATGATAATCTCATCTTCCTTTAAATCCTCATAATCTTACTGTATTCACATGAATTCTCATCTTCCTCCTTTCATGCACTCTCCTAAACTATGACACCAGCTTTCATAGTTTCTTACCCGAGTCAGCCACAAGAGACATCATCTGCAAAAAGCACTCCTTTCTTCTCCTAGGTTTCCCAACTCCAACCCCAATACTCTGCAGACCTACCCCTATCTCTAAGACTCACTTTTTGACTTTTACCTCCCTAACCACCCTATCCATGAACAGATTAAATAACCATGGGGACATCACACACATGCTTGATGCAGACCCAGCCTCACTTTGAACCACTAACTCTCCTCCACTGCTACTAGCACACACGACTTAGTTCTCTCAATAAGAACACCCTACTGCTTCTTGTAGCTTTTCTTTCACACCATATATTCATTGCACCTTCCACATAGCAACTTTATCAGTAACAGTACCATGAAACAATCTGGTTCCTTTTTGCCAAAAGAGGGTATTTGAAGAAATTATTTAAAGATAAAAGATGAAAAATTAAAAGGATGCATACATGACTACAATAGAAATTAAAATCTTTGCAGGGAAACATGAAGCCTAAAATGTGTAGAATACCATTAAGAGGGCTAATTTGAAAAAGAAGCACAAAAAGAATGCTCAAACACGAAAAAAGCTTAACAGTCCCTTTAAACATCCCACTTAGTAGTGTTTCTCTCGACAACGGAACAAGTGATCACTATGTATCAAAGTAAAACGTTAAAAACATACCTGATGTATAAACACACAAGGATAATCTGGGTTGAAAGCGGTAGGAGTCCGGAAGCGAGACAAGTCAGAGTTATGTCCTGTGGCATCTCTCTTGACTAACAGAGCAAGATCCACTATCTGAGCAACAGTTTCATATGCAAGCCGGTTCAGCATCTCCAGAACAAGCTGAAATTACATGGAATGTAATGCTGAATTAAAAATACCTCAGAGGTCTTCAAAAAGTGGTTTGCATCAATAAATCTGAAAAAATTTTAGTTTTGTAAATCTCCTTGGAAGTGAGATCCCACTTCTGTATATCAAATTTCTAATGATGATGTAAGCCTGTATGCAAATAATTCACCTCATGGATATGGCAATGAAGTTAATAGCGAATTTAAGTTTTTATGTGTGAAAAACTTGCTTTTCAGGCCAGTGTCCCAAAAGCCATGAGAGTCTCTAGGATTTCTGGGATCCAGGCACCCCTTATCCTCATTCTTTCTCATTAACCACATATTCAGTGCAAGTGGCCTATTTGTTCAGTTCAGGTCTACCCACAAACTAATCAGCAATATCCATGCGGTAATGTCACTGTCCCCTGGTACTGGAACCGAGATGATAACCTGATGTTGGTCACCAACAGTCAGAAAGTTTTTCCAAAGTAAGGGGAAGGTAGGGTGGGAAACAGAGCCAAGAAAATGCTCATGGGACACTTCCTAACAGAGGAACAGTTTTTGTAGAAATTAATTTCTCTCTCAAAGGTTGGATCATCTTGCAAGTTTTTAGGGCATATTAATATGGAGGAGAGGGTTAATGCCCCTCTCAAACTGATAAAACGAATCAAGGCAAAAACAGTACCTAGAACCATCTTGGATACATCTGCCTTATGTTGGTAACCAGAGTCACACAAAGTTGATCCTTGACACTTGGAGTACGGTATAATTAACAGATATGTTAGAGGAATGCCAAAGACCTCTGCTGTTGACTTCCTCCAAGTTAAACTTGTTAAAAACACCAAGATAGAGGCTACCTCCCTAAAATCATGGGCCCCCACATACAAGTCAGGTTGGACCAATAAGACAGGACTCTAATCCACGTGAGATGATCCTTGTTCAGACAGGCTTTAAGTTTCTCATTTACAAAATATCTCAGATGATTTCTACCAATTCTCTTAGATACTTATGTGGTCATACGGAATGAAGTTCTCTAGCAGTGGTCCTCAGAATAAATAAAACGAGGTATTTTTCTAATTTACATCTTTTACTTTATTTTATTTGTCATTATCACTTAATTTCTGCCAAAAGTCTTGGGTTTGGATTTACAAAAATCCAAGACATAATACCAAAAATAAGACATCTTATGTCCAGACACTACATTTACCTCACTGACTCTTCTCATATTAGCAAGGGCTATTAAGGAGAATATTCATGATAAGATGTTAACTATGAGAGCTGGCAAGAGCAAGTATTCAAGTAAAATAAGATGTCAGGGAGGGAGTTAACTGTGTCAGAAAAGCAAATGAGAAAAGAAGGGAACCGGTGAAGAGGGCAAGTGGGGAATTGGTGACAGGCAGTGATACAGTAAGGAGATAAAAATAATATTTTGAAGAATTGTTGAATGAGTTTGATGATAGAGTGGCAGATGTTGGGTGTTTGGGTCAGGGAAGAATGCAAAGTGAGACAGAGTAACAAAAAGTAGGATGAAGAAGACAGAAGACATGATGCAAGCCATGCCTAAGATGAAGTGTAGCAATAAAAGAATTTTTAGATAGAAAAATTCTTTCCCATTCTTTCTAATATTCCAGGGGCAACTGAGGATAATGTAATTTGCACCCCAATCAAACTTAATATGTAAAACAGTATAAGAAAAGTAGAAATATACATGGTGTATAGGTAATGCACTCACCTGAGTTAGTTTAACTTCATTACTCTCCTCTCCAAGGAGCCACTCCCTAAACTTATTTACTCGTAAACGAGGACAAAAGGAAGCTTTTCTAGCCTCACAGTACTCCTTGTATCTTTGGCATGACATACCCTGAAATATCATATTATTGATAAATAATATATCAAACTTCTTAAATCATTAGAATATACTGGCTAGCAAAGGTAACTTTCATTTGAAAGACACCATAAAGTCACGATTTACAATAATTTCAGTATCTTGGGGTTTTGGTCCTAAAGTACTTATGAATTAGCTCACCATTAACATGAACTTATGATGACTACATGCTAGGTATATATTTTTACTCCATTTTCCCTAAGACTCCTTTCTAAAATGGTCCTGATGACACTCATGGACTCCTTTACCTTCAATTCCTACAGCTCAAAAGTTGCACTACACTCAGTAAGTGAGGTAAAGTTGTCATGAATAAGTCAGACTCAGAAATAATTTTTTGAAAAAAACTTTTTTCATGCTTGATCGCTGTGTCTCACATGAGCGAGGTAGTACCAGGCACACAGAAGGAAAGGCCAATTTCACTCATATCCATTTTCTATCTGTCATGTACAATGCACCAAAAGAAGGCCCCACAGATCCTTCCATAAACTTTATATGTATCATATGAAATACATATCTGTCTAATTTAAATTATATATCTTTTTCTAAAGATTCAAGTCTCTTTAACAGAAGCAGTTGTAGCTGCTTCCCAATATTTAATCATCAGGTCCAAACCCATCATCTTAATTAAAGTCAATGTTAAAACTACTACTGAAGCTGCTGCTGCCATCTCCCATTCCTCTACCACCAACACCTCCCATGCCATTGCTTAATACACTACCCAACCCACTCTCCATTCTTCTACTCCACCTTCCAGGAAGCCCACTAACCAAACTTCCACTAAGGCTGCTTCCCATATCTCCAAGGCCTCCCCCTGTGCCATCTCTGGCCATACCTCTACCCATACTACTCCCACCCATGCCACTACCCATTCTTCTGCCACCCATTTCAGTACCCAGGCCATCATCTAGAAAGCTGTAGCTGCCACTCACTGTACCCACTAACCCCTCTCCCCAATCCCTCATCAAACCTGCCGCCAATGCTACCACCACTAAAGTTCCCACCACCATCACCTCCATGAGACATGCAAGACCTTCCATGGGTCCATTAGGTCCACCCATATTCCCACCAAAGGTGGAGCTCAGGAAAAGCTCAATATAGCACCCTCTTGATCACCATTTTCCATATAACCTACCATGTACTCAACAAATTTATACCTCTGTAATTTGAACACTCACTTTTGTCCCCCTTGCCTTTGTAAAGTGGCATTAGACCAGCATTCTGCTAATCTTCAGGCACCTCACCATAATCCATACATAAATTGAAAATCCTAACTAGCCAATCAAAAACACATTCAACCCCTTTCTTAACAAATTCAATTGCAATACCATCCGCTCCACCTGCCTTGCCACATCTCCTTATGCAAGGCTTTCACCACCTCCCTCTTCACCATGACCCTCTCACTTCACATTCCTCCCCATTCCAAATGCCCTACATCAGCCAACTACCACCTACACTCTCCCGTACTTCTGTATCTTTGTCTGAGATAATGATTACAAAGAGTATTACAGCTAGAACTATTCCTTGCAGTGCCCCAAATAGTAAATCATTTTCCTCAAATATGTTTCCGTTTGCAACTATTCTGAATTTTCTGTTGGCTAAAAATTCCTTGAACCATTTTCTTTTTTATTTCTATTTGCTATTTTCTTCAGTAACAATCCACAGTTTACCTGTAAATTCATAAAATGCAGGTGCTGAGCATTTGCAAGTCAGCCAGTGATTACTCTCAGTGCCTTCTTCAGCCTGGTTTGCAGTTTTATTTGCTTTTGACTGGGTAAATGACCAAGCAGGTGAACGGTAATTTAGGGTGGAGTGGATGAATCTCAGATTTTTTTTCTTAACAAAATTTGCTGCAAGTAAAGTGCTTTTAGGCTACACTTTTACTTTTGTGTTGATGCTTGTGGTGTGGGAAGTGTATCATATGTGTTGGGATGCCCAGGATAGTTGGTGTTGCAATGAGTGAAAGCAACTGACCATGCAGGTGATGGAATGGTGCAGGCTGGATTTGTGTCTATCTGAGGTCAAGATGGTGATTGAAGATTTCTGTAAAGATTAGGACAATCTGTTCTTGGTGAGTCATTTTTTCACAGTGAAATGTAGTGTTGTATAATTATTTTTGTTCCTGTGATGTGACTGTAAGGCATTCTTCATAAGAGAAGACCCTTCACACTGTGGTCTGCAGGATGTAATGGGAGGTCATGAAGAAGACTGAACGGGGTTGGAGTAGGACCTATTCCATGGGGAATTCCACTGTAGAATTTAAAAATTTTAGAGGAGAGGTGAGCAAATAAACTGGTTGATCACTTTTTGTCATTGTTTTGGAGGGTGGTGTCAAGTATCTTTTGTGTTACAGTATGCTATGGGACAATGTCAAATGTTTTAGTTTTTCTATTGCCACTAATACTATGCAGGAGTGGGTTTGGAGCCATCTAGAATATGTTGCCTGACTTCTGTACAGTGTGGCAGTGCAGTAATTGAGTCTAAAGACATGTTCTGTACATGAGAGTTGCTTGATTGTTGTGGGTCAGTTTTTCAGAGAGTTTGGAAACAGAAAGCTGAAGTGATATTAGGCAGAAGGAGGATAGACAAGTAGGTGGTTTGAAGGTTTAAAGACTGGTACTACATGAGCAAGTTTCCAGATGTTAGTTATTTTGTTGAGTATCCAAGAGTGGTGATTGGACTGCAACTGGGCCAGTGTTTTGTGAAAATCTGACATCTTGTCAGGAATTGTTTCAGCCTCAGAAGCCCTTTCTATGGGGCTCTCATAGTGCTAAGGAGGCTGGCCACATCAACTTAGTTGGAATACAGATCAAAAATTGTGGTGATGTTGAGTGCATCCTTGTTCATTAAGGACAAGACAGTGGGGAGAATGTGTTCAAAGTCTTCAAGCATGGAAGCTGCACCAAGGGAACAAGGGATCTTGTGATATGTTGAAACAGTGTTTGTAATGCTTATGGTGTCTAGCATACATATAACAAAGGATACTTTATACATTTCTGGAGAGGATACAACAAAAGATATATTGTATGTGTCTGGAGAGGGTAGTTTCAGATGACTGTATGTCTGATGTGGGGCAGTGTATAGGACTAGATTTGGAGAGTGTTGTTCAGTGCCTGTTGGATCATTTCAGTGTGTATATATTTTATTAATGTAAAGTTTGAAAGAAGACAGATCTGTGAGTATGTTACTGAAGTGAAAAGCATGGGGTATGCTTTTTAATTCTACTTGGGGGTTGGTAATGGAGTGATGTGAATGTGAACTATCAAGTACTGTTACAAAGAAGTGAGAGCTAAGTATACTTAGGTAAGGCTATCTTGGAAGTATTTTTGTTTCACTCTTCAAGTGCTAAGCAGCTGGTAAGTCCTAAGATCTGTTTCATGAGGTTTGCAGTTTTGAAACTTTAGCTTTTGACAGAGTGGCTGACCAGGAAGATCACACTTTAAGGCAAAGAGGATGAATTGCTTTTAAAGATACTAAGTGACTCTCTTCTTGTTCATATCTGGTACCAGTGAGTTTTCTATGAAAATTCAGTTTGTTTATAGCTTGCTCACAACACAAACACTAAAAGATAATCAAATTATACATTGTAGAAGTTGCAAAATCTTTTTGCAAGGCCTGCAGCTTGCCATGTGTGACTGTAATGACAAGTGTGACAGCATTTAGACTGGAAAGATTATGGCCAGTCTCTTTCTGGTTACGAAATCTTAATAAAACATGTATTTTCTTAAAATTATTATCTTTAGATAAACATCTCAAGAACAGCTAATAGCTGAACATCTTCAAAAAGATCTAAGCATGAAACAGATGGTCTAACCTAAATTTCCTACTTAGAAAAATTCTGTAAATGAGAGGTTAACCTCTCACAGAAGTGTAATCAAAATGAAAGAATAAAAAATATAAAATTAGAGAAACATCTAGACAATGGCTTTATAGATAAATGTTGTCTATTCAAACATGGATCACTCACTTGTGTCATTGAGTCAAGCCGAAAGGCCCTTTCAGCTTTAACTGGGTCATACAGGGATGATGAATATAAAGGTTCATACTGCCCAGTCTGATCTATGGTTTGCAGAAAATTTATGCACAGTTTCTTTCGTGACACCTCTCCACCTACTTCAGAAGTCAAATCTTGTATGTCACTTGATGAAGAACCTGAAGTGCTTGTTCTCGTCCTCTGATACAGATCACGAACACCTAAAAGATGATGAGACTAAGGATACTAGTTTCAATCTTTTATTCAAACAAAAATTTGTATTCCCAAAATCATTAAAGACAAAGCTGAGTTTTGAAGACTGAAAGCCAAGGTAATATATTGTGAGAAATGAGAAAAATCTCTTGCTACTTTAAAAGCCACAGCCTTCCAGCACACCATCCAACAGTGGGGTAGTGTAAGCAGCTTGCTCACTCCAGTCCCATCATCAACCAACCACAGTCTGCCAAAGTGATGATGTCACTCAAGGCTCAGAATCTACAGACAACATGTTTCAACCCAAAAGTGGATAAAACTGGTTATGAGAAAGCCTTATAGAGGAGAGAAGGGAAGGTAGAACAGGGAAGGAAAACCAAGAAATCGTTCATGCAACACTGCTTTGAAAGGAAAAGGGATTTTTCAAACTTCAATCCGTCTCTTTACTCTCACATTTTGAACTTTCAGCAATGACAGTATACCTGCATGAAGAGGGAGGGCTTAAAAAACTTTCAGGTAAGAAGACAACACCCAAACAGCATCACTACCCCTGCTTCAGCAAGGTAGCGCCAAGAAGCAGTGGTATGAATGACTTACCCATATAATGAACGAGACGTTGAAGCTTAAGTGGATCTTTGCGCATCACAAAAAGGATGTCTTCTGGGCCAACAATTCTTGTTCCCCTTT
This sequence comes from Panulirus gracilis, assembly GCA_032361445.1. Classification (NCBI taxonomy): domain Eukaryota; kingdom Metazoa; phylum Arthropoda; class Malacostraca; order Decapoda; family Palinuridae; genus Panulirus; species Panulirus gracilis. Next base: position 3,574 of record JAUUEG010022679.1, on the reverse strand, counting down.
GCTCAGCAATTTCTGTTGCCTGGAATACAATGAAGAAAAATTACCAAATTCAGACTTAGAAGTATGAAGCACTAATTCTCTACCAGAGGAACAGGGACCTTGCTCACAGAGGTCAAAATACTATTTACCTACCAAATATGGTATATCCACCATAGTTTCACCCTTTTTGGCAACAATGATATTCATTAGGCTGGTAGATGCACATTCACACATCCCTAGCAATTATCAAGCAACCCTCCCAAGCCTTGGTTACCAACCCATATCATTCAGTACCCTCTAGAGGCTGTGCCTTGGACCTATAAATCTAAGGGTTTCAGAAATTATTTTCTGTAAAGAGTAGTTGGGAAGGGACTGAAGAAATTAGAAGATGCTCTTACGAATCTGCCTCTGATAGAGAAATGGCTTTTCATCCCTCAGCCCTTAAAAAGGAGGATTGGCTGTAAAGTCCAACACCATGTGCAAAGTTAAGAAACAATATGAAATAAAAACTTGTTTATAGTGATGGACTGGCATGCAAAAAAAAAACACAACAAAGAGCATAAGTATATTATGTTAGCCCAGTAGAATGCTCAATATATAGATAGGAGTGTGGCTGACATGTCTGCAAGGTTGAGAGGAAATGGGAGGACATGAAAGTCTTATATTTTCTTACTCTCTACTCCTCTTTCTTACAAAGGCACTGTGATTGTGGTTACCAGCAGGCATACAGCATAACCCTGGATCACTGATGTAGCAATAGTAACTGATGAAGACATGATCTTACTCAATATTCTATTGGTGATGTGAAATGCATGAAACCAGAGCAACTACCTGTAACCAGGTCATACAGATCTTTTCATCATTTCCTGCTTAGTGTTTCTTATGTCATTGCTTAGTACAGTAACAGCACATCACCCTGTGTACACCACGCTGCTCCATTCACTTATTCCAAGAACACGTAGCCTCCTGTATACATACATGTACCTGTCCTCAATCATGCTGCTGTAGCTAGAGTTGAGTACCAACCTGATGCAAGAAAATGGTCATCTGTTGATGAACAATAGATTCTATGACTGCGGCAGTCTCTAGCAATGGTCTACGGCAATCACCAAAACCATGCATCATCAACTGTATATCTGCAAAGTAAAACCATGTCTGTTCATATTACATCTGAATAAAATCAAAACAATACAAACATAGTGCTACTTTTAGTAATTCACTCAAGCATATATATCCATATCTAATTATCTTCAGTGAAGTGAGAGCCATGGAGAAGAGAGAAGTGGTAGCAAGGCAGCTGGAGTGGATGATATTGCAGCTGAACTTATCAATAAAGGGGTTGACTGTGTTGTTGATTGGTTGGTAAGGATTTTCACTGTATGTATTGATCATGGATCTGTCACACTCGAAAAATGTAGCATCCAGAATCCAAGAGAAAAGTCACCCTTCAGGACAACATGTAAAGAAAATACTAGGCCGAAGTTCATCCAAATCTATCATAAGTTATGGTTGAAGAATGATGGTTAAGATGCGAGTGAATCTGAAGGTTTGGTTACGTTGAACATTGGCCCAGAATACTCTCATACATAATGTCATGTGGGGCGACTGTCCTATGTGATGATAGTCCTCTGGGGTGCCAGTAACAGTTCGGTACTTATTATTCCAGCTACTGGTGAGACATTGAGTCTCTTGGACTACTTTGCATTGTTAACACTTCTCTGCATTCCTATATCAAAAGAGTATTAAAAGAAATCCCCCATATGAAATAATATGTGACTTACCAGTGACAAAAGACATTTTTTTCTTTGTTTTCTGTAATATTCCATACAACCAATTTCTATCATTTATTTCGATTCGAGAAGAGAATGTTTATCATATTAGTTGTAAACAATTGTTGGTAGCTGGGTTATAACATAATGTAAACCATTTTCACAATGAATTACAGTGACACTTTCCTTAAAAGATAATCTACACTTTAAGAAGTAAATGAGCTTTTGCAGAAGAGATTATTTCCTTCTGAAATAGATAAATAGTTACGATTTTTGTAGATTACAATCTAAACCCATTAGAAATGTCACAATTTTCCTTTCATATGGTGAATTTATTGCAAAATTTATAAAATGCATAGTCCTTTTTTAGAAGAACTGTTCTAGAAGACAGGAACTCTTTATTTTTGGTATAAGGAAAAGTTTGATGCGCACTACCTAAGCGGAGGAAGGAAAGGATGTTCCGAAAAACATACTGTTGTACTCGGGATATTTTTTTGTCATTGACTATCATTTTTTTCGACTATTCAATTATAGATTAATAGAAAAATATATTATCATGAAATTACTGTAAAAATCCTCAAACCAGTGTTTGTCCTTACTTTTTACTTAGAGTCTGCCAAAACTTTTAGCCAAATTGCAATATGTTCCGTGATGCTAAATTTCTTTTAGCCTCGCTGATCATTGTATTTTGATCAGGCTTGGGATACATACTATATTCTTTCATCTAAGTCAAATCTAAAGTGACATAAATATCAAAAGATTTTTCCTCTTTTATTAAGAGACTTATACCAATTTAGATCAAAAACATTTGAATAATGCAGTCTCTAAAGATTATTTTACAATCAAAAGTTGGTTTTCAGTTGGTTAGGTGTGTGGTAACCACACCTCTGTGAAGTGGACTGAAGTCTTGAGTGTCATGAATTGAAACTCAGATAATTGTAATCATGGCTAGCGTTAATGATCTTCCAGAGGAAATTCTGGAGTATATTTTATGCCTTATTTCTCCATATAATGATTTAAGGTCTTGCAGACAGGTAAGAACTTTGAGACAGGACATGAAGTACTTGACAAAGTGTTCTCAGCCTTAATTTCTTTAGGGTCATACACTGGGAAACTAAAAATCTATCAGTTCTTTTCAGATTACATCTTAGGATCGGAGAAGTCACACACAAGTTACCGCAATCAGAACTTGATCTTGTCCTCTTGGTTGAACTTTTGGTACAGGTAATGTTTGAGATCTGAAACATATATACAGTTGGAGCTTAGAATCTGATTGATTTAAATCAAATCTAGAGTAATGATTGTATTGATGTAACACTATAACTCTCTAATGCTGATAGCTTTGAATATTGAGTGATTTTGTGCAGCACTACTGTATCAGAATACAACAACAGTTGCAGTGCATTATGTTTGATGAATACATGTTTTAGTCTGTATTGAAACTAGCTTTTTGAAATGGCTGCTTATATGTTGGGGGTCTCATACTCTACATTGGAAATACAGGAATACTTGCTGATGATTACTCTATATTTTGTATTAGTTGATATTAAACAAGGCAATAGTTGTATACTAGGGGAGCTGAGGAGTTAAAGCAAAATAACTAAAATATCTACAAAACCTATGAAAACCCTAGCAATTAAAATTTATCATATTGTTTGATATTTGGTACTCTAAACTCTGAATGCAGAACAAAGCTTCTGAACAAAATCATGTAATATCCAAGGCTGATAGACATGCATAGGTAGGTAGGGCTTTTACTGTTTGAACATTCAGTGGCATTTCTAGGGTATGGCAAGTAGGGCAGGTGCTGTAGGTGCCACTTGAAA
>JAUUEG010022459.1:869-12099 GCA_032361445.1 Panulirus gracilis | reverse complement strand
ATCTAGATGAATTCATTATCTATAAGTTCAGGCCATTATATCTTCCCCACTTCTTACCTGTGTATTGTATATTGTAGGGAACCTGATACTGTAGATGGTATGATGAATGACACCTGTTCTGTAAAGCGACAATTAGCACAGAGAACTGTTTAATTTTTCAGGACTCGCTGGGGGCCGGATCTCATCACTCTTCTAAGGTGTCACTACTGGAGGGCCGTCACCAGGTCGTTGGTAAGTGTTCACTCAAAAGTTAGGAATACCATATCACAGGGAAATGAGAAGAGGAAGATCAACCATGCTATAGGGAGGAAGATCTCCAAGTTATGAGCGTGAGGATAGGAGTACCAGCTAATCAGAAAAGAAGTATGGTCCCCAAAATATGAAAAGGGAATTAGAATTAGTGGAAATTTCTTAGTTTTAGTCTTCATGATGTGGAATTTATAGAAACACCTATTCGAATCTTCTTCATTCTGATAAATCATTCTTCAGTCACCAGATCCCTATGAGTTTAGGTACATGATATCACTTCCTATCAAATTCACTTCCGTTTGTTGTCTTTACTGTCCCTTTTGCCTTCTCTGACCTCTTTTAAAGTTGAACTCATTTTTTTTAATGTCAATGAGACCTATTGATTTGAAATGCACATCATCCAGAGAGAATATAGTGGAAGACACCACTCAATTTGCTCATAAAATACCCATTTCTTACTGACCAATTCATTACTAATTACCCAAGTTTCTAATCCACTCCTCTCTTCACTCTTAGGATCAACTGATTGCAATGTTGTCTGTAATTTTTCATACCCATTTTTGTTTCAAAAGGCACCTAAACAAATGCCATAAAATTTGTTGGTAATTGGGTTGATTTCAGTACTGTAAAGCTCTAAACAAAACTGAAATTGTTATCCTTAGAATATGACTATAATCATCCATTTATTCTGTAAGCCTGCAATTCCTCTGTTGCTAAGTCTGTCAAGCTAGGAGAGCTCTTGAGGAAAAAGAGGCTTCACATATTATATATAATGGAAATCTTATGCCATCTTAGATACATAAAAATGACAGTGATACAAAACAGCAGTTCCAGAATACCATCAATTTTGTCTTAACAAACAAATCCTCTTGTTCACAAAACTAACACTGTATTTCTACCATAAGTATTCCACTTCTGTCTTTCCATCACACATCATAACTTCACCATTGCAGCTCATGGTTCCAAGTGTGCAAAAATTCTGCTCCAGGTGTCAGAACAGCTAACTTATCTTTTTCTGAGACAAAATACTTTGACATTTGCAGTGGATTTTACCCTGGCCATTCATGTCCTTTCTTCATTTGAATGTTTGTACTCAGTTACTTACATACATGCTGTAGTTTAAAGTCTTTGACAAAATTAAGTATTGCACTCTCCACATCATCCTTTTCACAGATAGCCTCTCAGCTTCTCTGACCTCAAGGATTTGTTACTGATCATTTAGCACCTAAGTAACTAAGCAGTAGGTGAATAACTGCTTATACCTTCAGAATACTGGAAGACTTATCAAACTCTGTTGATTTTCTTATTATTGCTGGAGTGCTCTAAGGCCTTGCTCTCACCCTTGCCTTATTTCATGTACATATTATCAAACTTCTTTAAATAAATACAAACATTAGGCAGTACAGAGTGGTAAGATGCTATCACGTGAAGTTTTTGTAGCAAAGAACAGCTGTCATAGTTATTGTAGCAAATCCCTGTTGTTTCAGGGGGTCACATGTCCCCACTTTTTTTGAAAGCAAAGGATCAAGTATCAATTGTATCTCCCACTCAAAACCTTTTTCACTCCATTCTTCTGTCTCCTATTTGGCATCCCTGTCTTGTCCACTTTTGACACATCCTTTTTGTCAGCTGTCCTCACTCATTCTTTTCATATTTCATCACACATACTTTAGCAATCTCAACTACTCTTAATACTACATATCTATCTTACCCTATCATTTCTTACTCGATCAACTTTCCTCACAGCTTGTATTGTCTTCAAACATTTTTCACCCTCCCAAAGGATGATGGTCTCTGTGATGTTGATTGGTTAGAATTTTCATCATATATACGTATGGATCTTGGTAAGGTACCTGAGGATTGGTGGAATGTATGTTTGAAACTTTGGACCATTGTAAATAACACGTTGTTCTGTGGAGATAAGTTCCAACTATTTCAGTATGGGTGAATTTGAAAATAGTTTTGTACAAAATACCAGATGCAAATAAATGTGCTTGTATTGTGAATATAAAATTTAAAAGTTCTTAAAGTAATTGTATCAGATGACAGCTTCTTTGAGCACATCAGAAAAACCATAACCTTGTCAAAGATAATGGTAGACTTGATTTTGTAAAACTTCAAGATGAGCAAGGAAAAATTGAAGACTTTTCACAGCTTCTCTGGACATGAATACTCCTGCATGGTGGGCAAAATTGTTGCATTTGATCAACAGAATTCATTTTCAGGGCACATTATCTCTTGACAAAAATCAAAACTGCAATAAATTGTGGTAACCACTAAGCTATTTTCTGGAGCATAAATAAGAGTAATATACTGTATCATGAATTGTGAATCCTGAAAGTCGTATTTACAAGTCCAACCCCGAAAATCAATTCCCGTTGGCGTTTATAACTAAATTAATTCCACTAAAACCAAAAGGATCCATGAATACAGTAAAAGAAAAGGTAAACTTATAGGCATAAGATTGTTCTGTTTACTTGTAGGTGTTACAAAGATGAATAATTTAGTATGGAAATGAAGAAACTCATTGGAAAATATCTAAAGTATATCTGATCAGTTATGTTGCAGAAGTTAGGTAAGCTTGCATGCCATGGCCTCAAACAGCATGGTTTAGTAGAGGAGCAGTAAAGCATTCTAGTTTTAGACATATCTTTGGTGGTAGAAATTAGCCTCCACATTAACATTAGCATTATGTGAGGTATTAATGTCCCATCCTTCCTTCACAATAGGTAATCCTTCGCTCATTTAAAAGATTTTAAGGAATCTGTACTACCTATATATACTTTATCTTATTAGAGCTACTTTTAAGATTGTTTTCATTCCTGTTGTCAGTCTTTAGATCATTCATTTCATTATAGTTACCTTATTCTTCAGATTATTATATTTGTCATTTTACTTATTTATTTTAGAACAGCAGTATCATTACAGTTATTTATCTCTGTTAATATATATACACAACAAATAATTTCAGATAGTTCCATGATTTTTATAAACCTTTCATATTCATGAGGTTGTATGATGTATTTTTATTTTTATAAACCTTTCATATTTATGAGGTTGTAAGATGTATTTTTTTATTACATTGTTGTGCTATCTTGAGGTACTGTCTTGAGATACTGTCCATATCACAGAGTGCAATTCAAAGCTACATGCAGAGAGTCATGCAGAGTACCCTACAAAGGGCCCTTCAAAGCAGTCCAAATGTGTTTCAAAGAGAGTCAGTACGCGGCGTAGTTATGTCAGCGACTCCATTATTGATGGTCGTGACCCATTCGTGAAGGACATTGGAAAAGAATCAGGTCAGATAAGGTCATGGGCTTGCAAACAATGGATTATACATATACATTCCCTTTGACTAGCAGGATCTGTGCTGTGCCATTTTTATCTGCCTCCACAGTAGATAGCTTTCACGGTGTATGGAAAAAATATATTTTCAAGGACCATGTACAGGTTAAGGTAATATAAAGCTTAAATTTTGTGCATAAATGTAAATACTTAAATTGTATTCTTAAATGTTAGTGCCTAAAATGTATAATTAAATGTTGATGCTTTAATCATATATGTAAATGATACCTAAATTATATACTTAAATATTAGTCAATGTACATTTGATTTTTCAAAAGTTCATTATGTAAGCATACATTTACGAGTCCAAAAATTGGTGCTGAGAAAGTGAATTTTCCATTTAAAGTTAGCAAATTTTTCAGATGGAAAACCCCCACTTTGAAATGTAACATGGTGGCACATTAGACGGGATGTATTGAAACAGTGCCACAGTTAACTTACTTTGGGGAGAATGCTGAGTTTAAAACTTTACATTGTGATATGCCTTTGTTACATTCTTTGGGAAACCCCAGAATTTAAACATTCTTTGTACAGTATGGTACTCATCATTATGATTGTAATTGATATGATTGATGTAGTGTGTGTTTCTTGAGCTTGAAAGTTCAAGATGTATTTCATACTATACCAAGAGTAATGGCTGTATGTTTTGCTCATGCTTAGAATTTTGAAACCTTATCCTCATGAGTTATATTATCTTCTCAGTGTGGGTGCTGTTATATTTGAGATGTATAGTCTTATGACTGTGTTTGTTAGTGGTGTATAGTAGATCTTGATATATTTCTTGTGATGTTTCATGGGAAACTATTATATCTATATGGTATAAAACAAAACATAAGGATATGGAGTACTCTTGATTACGCATGAATGTTGACATCAAAGCCTTGGAGAATAATAAACTTTTGTGGTAGAATGTCTCCTTTCTCCAGCAATTTTTCCATATGCTGTTCATCTGTCATTAGAAACTTTGAAAACTGTCTTAAAAACTTGCATTAGGGTTTGCAAATTTAGAATTTTGAAAAGGTAAATGAAATAATTTTATATTCATTTATATATCACACAGTGGTATCTTAGCATTGTGAAGTGTTTAATGTCTATAAATACCTGTCTTTTTGTTTCTAGGATAATATTAGGGTATTTTATGTAATTTTCTTCCTTTGTCCAAGCATCTGTACATATAATTATCGTCTACAGTCTGTGTGGGTGGTGTAGCATTATGCATATCTTAAACGTATTTAATCTATAACTAATTTGTATACCTGATGTCTTATTTATATGCAATTATGTATTGTTTCTATCCCTGGGGACAGGGGAAAAGTGTACCACCCATGTATTCCCTGAGTGTGGTAGAAGGCAAAAATGAGAGGTGGGAGTAGGGACTGGAAACTCTTCCCCTTACATTTCAGTTTCTAAAAGATGGAAATGAAGAGGGAACCAAGTGAGGAGTGCTCATCCTAGTCGAAATTTAGGCAAGGTGTCTGAATGTGTGTGGATGTAACCAAGATGGGAAGAAAGGAGATTTTTGTAGTCTGTTTAAGAAAGGGAACCTGGATGTTCTTGCCCTAAGTGAAACAAAGCTTAAAAGTAAGGGTAAAGAATGGTTTGAGAATATCTAAGGGATAAAGTCAGCAGTTAGTGTGACGGGAAGAGTTAAGTGTAGCACGACTGCTGAAGCAGTCGTGGGAATATGTGAAAGAATGTAAGGAAGTGAGCTCCAGACTGATGTAGGTAAAAATGAAAGTGGATAATGAGAGGTGTGTGATTATTATTGCTTATGCATCTGGCCATGAGAAGAATTATGAAGAGAAGCAAGTGTTCCAGGTGCAGCTGAATTAGTGTCAGCAGTTTTGATGCAAGAGACAAGGTATTAGTGATGTGTGATTTAAATTTGAAAGTGAAAAATGCAGCTGTTGAGGGTATAACTGTGGGGAATGGGGTAATCAGGAAGGTGATTGGAAATGGTGAATAGCTTTTGAAGTTGTGTGCTGAAAAAAGACTGGTGATTGGGAATACTTCTTTTAAAAATAGACTTACATAAGTATGCATGAGTGAGTAGGAAATATGGTTATATGGGCATTATTGGATTACATACTGATTGATAGACCTGCAAAATAGAGACTCTTGGATATGAATATGTTGAGAGGGGTAGATGGTGGGACATCTGATCATTACCTGGTGGAAGCGAGGGTGAAGATTTCTAGAGGTCTTTGGAAACAAAGGAAATTATACATGTTAGAAGAGGGTGGTGAAAGTAAGTGAACTTGGAAAAGAGACATTTATGAAGAAATACCAGGAGAGATTGAGTGTAGATTGGCAAGAGCAGGGGTGAGGAATGGGAGCTTTTCAAGAAAACAGCGCAAGCATGTGCGAGAGAAGTGTGTGGCAGATGGGAGGTGAGAAAGGGTAATGAGTGGTAGGTTGACAATGTTGCTTGTAAAAGAAAAAAGAGAGGTGTATGAGTGGTGCTTACAAGGAAGGAATGCAAGTGATCAGGAGATGTACCAAAGAAAGCTGCAGGAGATCAAGTTAAAGGATCAGGGCCTGAAAAAAAGGGCAAGTGGGAGTTGGGATGGGTGAGTATCAGCAAATGAAGTTTCAATGAGAATAAAATGTTTTAAAAGGAGATTAATAGCATGAGAAAAACAAGAAAAAATGGGAACATCATTGATGGGGGCAAATGAGGAAATGGTAACAAGCAGTAAAAAGGAGATGGAGTGAATATTTTGAAGGATTGTGGAATGTAGGTCAGGGAGGTTTGCCAAGAGAGAGTCAACTAGGTGGTTTCAAGAAGAGAGAAGTGGTGAGAGCACTGCATAAGATGGAATGTGGCAAAGCATTTGGGGTGGATAGTAATGCAGTTGAGTTTCTTAAGAAAGGGGGGTGAATATGTTGTTGATTGGTTAGTTCGGATTTTTATTGTAAGTAAGGATTATGGTGAAGTGCCTGAGGACTGTTGGAATGCATGTATAGTGCCATATTATAAAGGCAAGGGGACAAAGGTGCCTGTTTGAATTACAGAGGTGTGAGTTTGTTGAGCATACCTGGTAAGCTGTATGGGAGAGTGGTTATTGAGAGGGTGGTGGCATGCACAGAGCATCAGAATGGGGAGGAAGAATGAGGTTTTAGGTATAGTAGAGGTTATATAGATCAGGTGTGTTTTTTGAAGAAAGTATTTAAGAAAGAGAAATTAAAGAATTTGCGTATGGCATTTATGGATCTGGAGAAAGCATATGATAGGGTTGATAGAAATACTTTGTGGAAGGTGTTACAAACATATGATATGGGAGGAAGGCTATTAGAAGCAGTGAGGAGTTTTTATCAAGAGAGTATGGAGGGTGAATTGTCCCAGGTGAATGTGGATTTGCAGCACTGGGGTGTGATTTCTCTGTTTAATGTTTGTGGGTAGGGTAATAAGGGAGGTAAATGCAATAGTCTTGGAGAGAGGGGCCTGGAAAGTGAATCAGTTGACTGCTGATACTTGGTGCTGGTGGTAGATTCGAGGAAGAAACTGCAAAAGTTGGTGTTAGAGTGTGAGTGTGTGAAAGGTGATGGCTGAAAGTAAATGTGAACAAAAGCAAGGTCATTAGCTTTAGCTGGGTAGAGGGACAGGTTAGCTGGGGTATGAGTTTGAATGGAGAAAACTTGGAGGAAATAGGGTATTTTTAGTTACCTAAGAGTGGACATGGCAGCAAATCGAACCATGGAAATGATGATGAGTCATAGGTAGGTGAGGGGGCAAAGGTTCTGGGAGCATTGAAAGATGTTTGAAGAGAAAGGTCACTATCCAGAAGGGTAAAAATGGTTATGTTTGAAGGTATAGTGGTATAGTAGTCCAACAAACAATGTTGCATGGATCTGATGATGGACTATAAGTGAGAATATATGGAAGGTGAATGTTTGGAAATGAAATGTTTGAGGACAATATGTAGTGTGAGGAGGGTTGAGTAATGACAGGGGAACAGAGAGGTATGATGATGAGAGTATAGTTCAGAGAACTGAAGAGGGTATGCTGAAATGGATTAGACATATGGAGAGAATGCGTGAGGAGAGATTGATGAAGAGGATATATGTCAGAAGTAGAGGGGGAGAAGTGGGGAAAACAAATTGGAAGTGAAAGGATGGAGTAAATAAGCTTTTGAGTACTCAGGGCCTAGATATGCAGTTGGGTGAAAAGCATGCATGGCATAGAGTGTATTGGAGCAATTTGATATACAGGGGGTGACATGCTGTCAATGGACTAAACCTCTTGAGAGGTCTGTGGGCCCTGTTTGTGGATGGGGTTGTGGTTTTGATGCATTATGCATGATAACTAGAGTGGATGTGAGAAAATGAGACATTTTCTTTGTTCCAAGTGCTACCTCACTAATTCAGGGAACAGAAACAGTTGTGAAAGAAAAGAAAAAATTACAAAATAATTTACAATTCTCTTATCACCCAGTTGCCATTTCAACCAACCCAATTATCAAGTGGATATTTCAGTAAAACCACTGTACATGTAAATATCCACTTCAGCATTCGGTCCATCTAAGTTGCTGCTCAGTCATCCCATCATTCAGTGTGTATCTCATCCTTTTCATCCACTAGTGAATGCCCTAATCAGCTCAATCTCCAGTGAATATTACAGGCTATTCACCACCCAATATATATATATTCCAAATGACTTTGCAAATGGAAATTCCTTCCCATGAATTACCAAAGCCAACATTCTTTATAGTAACTCAACCAGCTAACCAGCTTAGTTACTAAGAACCCTTATGATCTCAAAAACTTCCTTTTCTTATGATTAGTTTCATCATACTTTGAATATCAGACCAAGATTCATTCAAGCATCATACTGTTTTGTATGAATGCTGGGCTGTATTTAATTCACTTTTCTGCAGTTGTCTAGTTCATGGTTACATATTAATAGTAAATTTCAGTCGTGAATATGTATCTTCATATATCCAGTCCTCTCAGGGATCCTAATACTGTAATCCTTTTGAGTTATAAGTTGTGTATGACCATCATTAACACCCTTACTCTCCAACAGACAATGAACCAGTTGCTGGTGCCGTTCGACTGAGTCACCAAGCTGCTTTTCACAAAATTTCTGTTAGACCTCGTCGAACCCATGGTGCTCCCCGTGCAAGGAGGGCAACTCAGGTAAGAAAGAAAAAATTTTCATTTTTGCATACCCAAGGATAATTTCATATTCTACATTTTCAGAATCCAACTGATTAATTCACAGCAAATTCTTCAAAAAATAATTAGTCATTTGCATCTAACATGTGAAGATGAATTTTTATTAACTTTTAAACTTACCTATCACTTTTGTTTTTAGGAAATTCTTGGTTAAGATTTGTTAAGATAATTTAATTATCATAGTCTTAAAGGAATTATCATGTGTAAGCAAATGTTTTCCACACTCATATTACCAGCATACCCTCTTTTTCAGTAAGAATGAATGCAGCATCAGATGAATAAACAAACAAAAGGAAAAAAATATAAATGAGTATTTTAACTGGACTGATATTTGCCACTGTATAATTGCAGCATTACCTACTGAGGCTAGCAACTTAGTTTTAGCCACCAGCCTCATCTCATATATCTTTCCTTAATTCAAGGGCAAGGAAGTGCAACATACACATATGATTTTGAATAGTGCTTTATATATGTATTTAACATAATACTTTCAGTAATGTTACAAGGACATTATCATTAAAGGAAAAATCAGTTTGAAGGCAGCATTGAGTAACTGTTTTCCACACATACGATACCAAAAAGCCTCCTTTTCAGTAATAAAATAATGTAGTATCAAGGTAATAAACACAAAAGGAATAATATGGTCTTGGGAATGGAGGGAGTGGGTCATTTACTGAGACCAGTACCTTTCTGCTTCAAGTTGGATGTAAGGCAGCACTGATTTCTCTTAGATTATATCCATCTTTTTCATTGAATATATCTTAACTTTTGGTAGAACCATTGAACCAAAAGATGTCATCAATATTTTTATATGTTAATGTATGCTTTTGCTCATGTATATCAAATGATAATCCTGTGGTCAGTACCAAAGATGTCATTGTTGCTAGATTGTAAAATCCTTCATTAGCATCTAAAAGAGTGACAAGACCATTTTTCATATGTTGAACAGTGGAGCACAAATTCCAGAGATGAATAATACACATGAGTAATACACATAAAACATATATATGGTATGATAAAACAAAATTAGTAAAACCTAACAAAAACAAGTTATTCCAACAGATTGGGGGGCAAATGAGTCTACCTGATGTGATTGAAGAGGCCAACAGCAAGAATTCTACATCTCAGAAGCTCACCACCGTCCCTGCAGCATCTCCATCTCCAAGCCCCGCACTGCCAGAGTCAAGTACGTTACTGTCACTTTTTAGATACAAGTAATTGACATTTGAAAAATATTAAGGCATATAAGATGAAGATGACTTTGTATGTTCAGGAAATATATTTCTCCAATTCGAGATAAGATCTAACCCATTCAATGATCTTGAAATAAAAAGATGATATTGCTTGGTGTTTTGTAAGGTGGAATAATGAATAAACCCTCATGAAAAATTTTTTTTTAGATATTCTGGAGGAGCCAAACAGTAGCAGTAATGAACATGAAACATGTGTGGAACACCAAGAGTCTGACAAGAAAGACAAGGAAGAAAAGCGTGATGAGCCCCTGTTTCAACGCTTATTTGGTGGTAGAATTTCAGGACGACGACCATCCCGAGGAAGTGGTGATGATAGCCGGGAAAACAGTGTTAGCCCTCTTAGGCGTGGTGGAGACCAGAGAGCATCTAGAGAAAAGAGAAGGGACTCTGGCTCACGTTTCCCAGTGATAGGAGGAGCTTCAAAGACACGTCAAGAATCCCACCCTCTCCCTCCTTCTGGACGTCCTAGAGAACCTAGTAAGGAAAGAGTCACGAAAGAGGTTCCTTCATCTTCACCTCAAGTAGCATGCTCAGTTAATGCAGAAGGACACTTGGAAAGCACTGCATCTGGTCATCAGGCCACCTTCCGTATAACATCATTTGATGAGCATCCATCCCGACCCCCTGAAGGTGTGAGGAAAGCTAAAAGCTTTAGAGAGGTGCCAGAGCAAAATATAGCTCATAGAAATATTGTTCGGCGCAAAGTTTCACCTCACACAAATGTTGAAGATCAAAGTGGTGTACCAGCAAAGGTATCCCGTCTTTCATCTTCACTGGAAAGTTTAGATGGTGATGATGACATGAGAAAGTCAAGTGCACGACCTGTTGCCCCAAGTAAGATAACACAGATGGAAATGTCAGGATCACCACAGCGCTCTTCCACAGACTCTCTCACTACTACACCTCTTCCAGGAGTGTTTATTCGCCAGCATTCACAAAACCAAAACAAAACAGTTCTGACGAAACACCAAGAACACCTTCAACAGCTACATCAACAGCAACTAAGTGGACAAGAATTAAACTCAGGACCATTTTCTTTAGATTCAAGTATAGGTATACAGTCACGTGAATCAGAAGAATTTTTGCGAAAAGCAGCAAGTGTAGACCACATGAGTTTTGCTGTAGACCCCGAATATCATACTAAAGAAGCTGAATTTACTGAACTGGCTACAAAGGCAGCTGAAGCCAAGCCAACACCAGGATCA
>JAUUEG010022349.1:1312-12100 GCA_032361445.1 Panulirus gracilis | reverse complement strand
GGGGGGGCGGGGGGCGTGTCGCAAAGGGATTTCCATGTGGGTCACGGAGGGATTTCTGAGGGAGGTAGGGTGGTCGCTGAGCAAACAGAATATTTTTGTTCGAGGGTAAAAGTTGACCCCGAATGTGTGCGGAAAAGGAAATGAAAATGGCTCAGATACTATCCACACACACCACCCCAACCCCTAACCCACCCTCAACCCACCCTTCCCTCACCCACCCCATCCACGGTATTTTTATTTCTTATTTTATAAAAATAAGACATCATATCTTAGCCTTTTTGCAGCTGTAGGGATGACGGGGGGCAGCGGTGAGCCAAGACTCAGTCCCTCGGACAAATTTGACTGAGAAACATTGTTCTAGGACAACCCGTCCCCCTCACTACCCACTACCACACACCACCACCACAGCTTGCCACACACCACCACCACAGCTTGCCACACACCACCGCCACAGCTTGCCACACACCGCCACAGCTTGCCACATACCAATGAAGCTTGCCACACACCACCACAGTACAGAGACCACCTCTCCACATCCCGTCGCGTCTCAAGACATCCCATTTCCCCCAGAACATCCCAAGACAGCCCACAATACCCGGATGCACCTCCCACAACCCCCGCCGGACCCCACCGCGACAACCTACCACCACTTAACCTCAGTCTGAGCCCACCCGTCGCTCTCCACCGCACTCCATCCCACCTCAGGACGACCACGGCAACCCACCAAAACCTCACAGCTGTCCAGGATGGCTTACCACACTGTACAACTCCCCGGAGCTGTCTCTGTCCCTCAGAATCACTGTGCCACATGCCCTCTCAGACAGCCAGCTCTGTCGAGGCTTCTCACCCATGGTCAGACGAGAATCAGGCAGTAAAGTCTGAAGGTAGATATATACATCTATGTATATATGTAGCTCAGCACCAAGCGGAGAGCCCGATATGATAAGGATTACATTTAACCTTCATAAGTCCACCGTTTGAAATAAGACGCAATTCGTTGTGAACACCTGATTCAACCAAACCCAATTGTGTGTGTGTGTTTGTTTGTGTGTGTGTGTGTGGCGTTCCTGATGGTATGATTATATAAATGAGGGACGCCATCCTTTATGATTCCATTCCCTTTGTGGCTTTTCCCTCATATTGTCCTCATTAATACAACTGAATTACACAGGGCTTAACTTGGGGCAAATTGTGTTTATCTTAAAGTTACGCTCACACGGTCGGTCGACTGACCAGCAGAAGGATATCTACGTCGGTGAAGTATCTTATAAAGTTACGTTCAGGAGGTTGACGTACCAGCAGGAAGGTATTTAGCTGTTGACGTAAGATGGACTCAATAATAACTGTATTGCCTTATGTCATGTTAGTTGAGTTTCAGATCGAATGGAAGAGAACAGAGGATTAATCCAATTTTTATATTCTGTGCTTGTGCAGCGTATTGATCAGAAACTAAACTGTGCTGTATAGTTTATCATGAGAAACTAAACTGTGCTATGCAGCTTATTGATTAGAAACTAAATTATACTATACAGCTTATGATTAGAAACAAAACTATGCTATACAGCTTATCATTAGAAACTAAACTGTGCTATGCAGCTTATTGATTAGAAGCTAAATTATGCTATACAGCTTATGATTAGAAACTAAACTATGCTATACAGCTTATGATTAGAAACTAACAGACACCCATTAAGTTGAACAAAAACGCATCAAATGCGACACAAAGCGATCCTGTTATTGACTGTATCTTGTGTATTCATCGTAATTTATAGATTCAGTGCAGTTGACACGTTTATGATCAATGGTTGGGTTCTGGTGGCCGCCTGGCTCCTACCCTTCACTAACGTTAACCAACACTTGAGTCACCCATACCATAGCCAGACTCACGATTACCTTGTGAGTCTACCCTCCCGGGGTCTTGTGAGTCTACCCTCCCGGGATCTTGTGAGTCTACTCTCCCAGGATCTTGTGAGTCTACCCTCCCAGGATCTTGTGAGTCTACCCTCCTGTTCAAACACCTTTTAACCATTAAATCTTACTACCTTTAACTATTTACTTATTCATTTAAATTCTTCATTCAGCCATACGAGAAATCTAGATTCTAACACGGCATTTTCATGGAAGAATATCCACATGGGAACTTTAGAGATGTATATCCACATTCCTTAGGAATATTTGCATCCTTCACCTATCCAGTTACTGGGTGTCGCGAATCCTGACTCGATCATCACATATCCTTTCTTACTCTGCCCTTGTGTTGCCCCGTATTGGTGTGGACATCGCACACTGCTAGTATTGACAGAGTTAAAAAGACGATCTCGTCTTCCAATAGCATCATGCATGGCCGCAGTACAGTACACCAGTCCTTTCGTCTCGGTTGTGGAATACCTTGTTCCATACGATGGTGATATTCTAACCAATTGAAACTTTTAACATAGGATGCATATTGTTTTGTATTTACACGGAGTAGACCCTGCATCCACAGTTTGTGATGATGACTCTTACCCAGAGTACAGATTCACTCTTTAAGATCCTACAGCAGCCATGACCAACGGGTCTATAAGAAAAGTCTTCAGGTTTTTGAAGGCTTGATACTAAGGCCTCTCCCACACTACGTCGGAGGGTGAGTGTCTCCTCTACAGGTGGTGTGTCAGTAGTATAGGGCCGCTGCAGCCGTTCATTTTTGGTTTTAGATTCTCTGGAATCCCCAGTCAAACTCAGAAGCCACCTCGCTCACGCTTTCTTCTTTGGCTTCGTTCCATTCTTTATTTTGCAGAACATGTCGGAGTCCTTTCTGTCTTTATGAGGTCCCCGTATCGTTCAGGAAGCCGGCCACGTCCATCGTGCCGGACCAAAGGTCATAAAGTGTTGCGATATTTTGTGCACGTCTATGTGCGGAGAGTTCAGGGTATTTGAGTAGGTGGTGTTCGATGTCTTCGTTGTGGCAGTTGCCTCGTGGACGTGATGGGTCTTGAGATATGCTGAAACGGTGTTTTGAAGCGTTGTAGGAAATAGTGATATCCAGAGCGTAGACAGGAAGGTGTGACCCGAGTTTGTCTGGGGAGTGTTGTTTCTGATGTGTGTGTGTGTCTGGTGGGATGGGTGTTAAGACTTAGTTGGGAACACGGTTGGTTAGTGCTTGTCACTTTATTTCACCGCATATGTTTCTTGTCAGTTATGATTGTTATGGGTGGGAAGATTTGTGAGGCAAGGGTTTAGCAGGATCGCAGAACTTACATGATATTTCATTCACTGTCCATTTGTCGTCCATGTTGGCATTAGATCCTATTAAACTTTTAATTTTTTTTTATCTAGGGTTTCAGTTAGTTCCCCCAGTGAGAACACAGTCATCTGCCTCTATACAGACTCTGTTGTGTTTATAGGTAGGAAAGTTTGGAGGCAGATAGATTTATCTACAAATTAAAGAGACATTGAATTGCTTGATGGATAAGTAATGAAGTGAGAGTGGTAGCGAACACTTGTCATACTCCTCTCTAAGGTAATCTTGCACCTGTCGTTTGAAAGGCCTGGCAATTAGTTCTCGTCACATCTGTCTGTCATGAACAGTTGCCTCGGTGTCTCCACTCATGGACGGTAGCTATTTGCCGTCTTGTCAGACATTCCTGTTCCCAATCAGTCCACCTCTCTCTCTCTTGGGGGTCTGTCTTTAATAGGTCCTCTGCTGACGCTTTCCACTTGACTGCTGAGTGCGAGAATCGATTTAGGTTCATTGGTTCGTCTTGTCCAAACCTTCTTTGTCTTTCCTTTTCTTTCAGTAATCCTTCTACACGGATCGATTACTTGGTTGGTAATTGTGTTTCATACTTCGTCTCTTCTTGTCGGTCGAAGCATCGTTCTTGTACTCTATATAGATCTTTCATGACTCAGGTCTTAGCTCCATACATTAAGAAGGATAACAGTACAGTTTAAGATATGATGGTTCGTTTAGTATCAACGGAAATAAAGAGATTCTCTAAGGCTCTGGTGTTGGCTTTAATTGAATATTCACTGTGCAAACTCATCTTTGATTCTTTCTGTTCAGAAGACGCTCCAAGAGGTAGTTGAGTCGTGTTGCATTTGTTTTACCACAACAGTGTTGGCATTTCCTGTGTCTCGTAATTGGACCAATACATATCTTTTTTTGTAATATCTAATTGCCTTTCCCGCCTTAGCGGTGTAACTTCAGGAACCAACGAACAATGGCCAAACTTGCACATAGCCAAACCATAACCGACCATCCACAGCCAAGACCCACGGACCACTCCATGGTCGGTCGTTATCACTTCGTCTGCCCCAAGTTCATCCCGCTGATAGTACATTTCCCCCCATGTGCCATTTCGATCCGTGTCATTCTGTGCAGTGCAGCATGCCTCTCACTCTTCCAAAATGTTCAGGCGTTCTGGTCTTGATACCTTTAAAACTCCATCGTTCCACCTCCTTTTCGGTCTTCCATTCTTCCGTCCTCCCTCTTCTGACACACACACATCTTTTAGGTCTTTATTCAGTCATGCTCTTTGTACCTGAACCATGCCAGCACGTTCTTGCCGGTCGTCTTAGTTAAACTGCGCCTGGGAACGTATGTCTCTCTGACACTTGTCATTCCTTACACATCACTCCGTTTCACGCCACATGTCGTTCCCGGGTATCTCAGTTGCGACGCATCCACACTCTTCCTTTCATTTATGTTTAAGACGAAGGATCATATCCATATAGCGCTGTCGGGACCACTATGCCTTTAGATATATCCATCTTTCCTCTTCCACACGCTCTTAACCCAGATTTGTTCTTCTGCATTTTAGAAAATAGATTATGTTCCGCTATGTCCCTGTAGAGGAGCATTGTACACGCATTTTCTCAGTCCTCTGGCGCCTCGTCTTGTGCCGTACAATCTTCGAACCATATCAGCAGCGCCCACACCCATACTCCCGAGGAACTGAACTGCAGTGCCATTTATCTCTGTCACTCAGCATAGCCTTCGTGATTTCTCTACCACTCGCCATGATTCTGCCACCCCTGCATGCCATCTCATCCCTAACTCGCCGCCACGTTAGCCTCCCTGCCATGTGACACATGAAGCAGTTCATCAACATAAGCACATACTCTGTGCCTCTTTTCCACACTTCTTCGCCCCTTACCACTTCATCATCCGAAATATCACTGGGCCTGTTTTTCACCTCCTGTATCTTTCTTTTTCCTCCTGCTACTTTCGTTTGTACTTCTTCCAAACCCTTTGCACAGGTATTGTCTAGTCATGATTTTGTGGCTTACCAGTGATTTCATTTCCTTATTCCACCACTCACTACCTTTTCTCATACTTCATCATTCTTCCTTCCGCGTACCACACACTTGACCCGCACATATATGCACTGCTTACCTAAATGCTGTGAACTCCTCTTCCGCTCCCGTACTCGCTCACCTGCACCACCTTCTTCACATTTCTGTCATCACATCTTCCTAGACCCAAGAAATGGTCAGTACATTCCACCTGCTGCCCCTCATATTACATTCATGTTCAACAACCTCTCCTATCATACCACTTCATTAGAACGCAATCCAAATTATGCCTCTTGACCCTCAGCCCCACACCCATGAATACTTATGTACATACCTTTTTCCAACCCATGTGTTCCTGTTTACCATTTGTCTCTGAGCACTCAGCTCGACGAGCTCAAATCCCATTTTCATTTACATCGGGGTCCCCATGTCTTCCAGTTATACCCTCGATAGACAGGTCAGCCACCCTTGCATTCAGACCTCCCGACTCTGGCAATCGGACCCAAAGCATTCACTCAGTTCTTGCTGAAATACCCTTATTTCTCTTCCAGGTACACACACTCTGACTCAGCTGCATGTCATAACTTATTATCACGATATCCCATAATAACCTTGAACTCACTCGTGTCACACAGTCTCACAGCTCCTTCGTCAAAAGTTCCACACCTTCTCTCTGTCATGTCCTCACATTAAACCCCAGAATTCATGCCTTTGACAGTCCCAAACGATTCTTCTTCCCCTTCCCTTTTCAACTTTGATTCGAAACTAGAATATATAGGATTCTCTCTCATCAAACATAGCATCTGTCTTTTTTCTTCATCCGTATTACATCCAAAGACGTTCAGACACCGTATCTTGAACGTTCGAGGACAAGTCATCATCACTCGGCTCTTCTGTTCCTGTTTTTGGAAAGTCAAAATATAAGAGGGAAGGATTTCCAGCCCCGCTCTCGCCTCTGTTGGTCGCTTTGTTCGACACGCAGGAGGTATGTGGGTCGTTTTCTAATTTCCCTATCCCGCGGATAAAGGAAATTTGTAATTTAAGTTAAAAGAATTGTATGAACTACTTGTTCACGCGAGCCAAGGTTCGTAGTTTGTGGATAAGAGTCCCAGCAGACCATGTTTATGTATATAAGACAGAAAATATATTCATTCTCGCTTCTTTAAAACACCTACTCACACTTTCCAGTGTTTTGCTCTAGATCTTCTTCGAAACTTTTCCAGATAACAGGATCATTTGCATAAGACAACAGCCGGAGTGTCGGAGTAAGGAGACTATCTTGAAACTTAGGGTAGCACTAGATCCATTTGTGATACAAACAACATAGACGTTCTCACAGGTCCCTGTTCTATCTCGCGTTGATGGGAGGGAACCACACAGTGTTTTGATGAGACGTACATCTGCCACCACTTCCATAGTACATAGGACATAAGAGCTACTACCTCATACGATAAACCCAGCAGGTGTAAAGGTCACCCTCGAGTTAGTGACATTTTGCTTCTGTGGATGGAAGGACATAGCCTGTGTGTGTGTGTGTGTGTGTGAGGGGAAGTTACAATCTCGTGGAATGATTCAGACCTGTAGTAGGACAGGTTGCGAATAACGTCTTGATAATACGATTAACATCACATCTCAGCAGTTTTCGCTTCGTCCAATTTATGTCTGTATTTGCTTCATGAAATCCTGCGTTGTATGTAGGTGTCAACTCTCAGCCTCCTCCTCCTCCTTCACCCGTCTCTACTCCTTCCTCCTTACCTTGTCACCCGCCTGACACCCCGGCCCAAGTCGTCTCCCGCTCACTCCAACCTCAGGTCGCTAATGAAAGCCTCGAAGTAACGAGTCGATACTGTCTGGGTTCACACCGCTGACTGTTCCTGTAGCAAGTGGAGGCGGCTGTGCGTACTTCACCTGCGCGAGGTTCCATCCAGCAAGCGTAATGTTGCCGACAATTGTCACCCTTTCCCCCCAAAACTACTTGAATAGAACTCACAACATAACTGATGGAAATAAGCTGAGGTACTACTGACGGAGTTCGAAAAGAAGGGGTACTTCAGGTGCTGCTTTTTGGTAAGTACCGATGGAATACAGAACACATGACATGGACGAATGATTATGGACTTAAATAAATTGGAAACCTTACAGAAAGCCGACAAGGGGTAAAGGAAATGAAAGAACACCCTCAAGCCGTGTCGTCTGCCACTCATCATAACAATACATATGATATACACAAGTACTACCACCGAGCTATGTTGTCTTGTTTCCAGCAAGGTTCATGAATGAAGGGAAAAGATATGTTTACACATTTGTACTCGGTACACCCGGTGTGTGTGTGTGTGGTGATCCCCGGGTCTCGGGGAGCTCAAGATTTACATAGATCTTACAAGAGGTTCACTTGGTCCTGATGTGTCCAGCGACACAATAGCCAGGCTCTCTAGTCTGGTTAGAACGTGACTCCTAACCTATTTACAGAATGGCATCACTAGATATCAGAAGTTGAAGGTATATGAAAATATGGGAATGAATCTTAAGTACTTTTTATTGATATTCTGTGTCATTGAAAACTATGTTGTTCCACGAATCTTAGATCACAAGTAAACCTCACTCTCAACCCACACACTCAGTTCAGGCAGCAATCCCCTCCACTCCAGCCTTCGTGATGGAGTGAGTGCCCGCAAGAATGGACGGGTATGGAAAATTGGATTTCACACGTAAGAGCTCAGGCACCACAAGACCATGGAAAAGATTCCAGGAAAATAGGGATGGCATTGTGGAGTCAGAGGTTGATGTCTCGAGCGTGTGTGAGAGATCCTCTGACGTCTCGAGGAGATTGGGAAAAAGAATAAAGACAACGGAATTCAGAGGGGAAAAGAATAGCAGTATAAAGACATAGATTGCCATTTCAAAAGCATAGGAGTCTCTTTGGCGTCTGGGAAGGTGGCTGAAAGAGATAAGAGCCATCAATAAAACCACTCCTGATGTCGTGGTCTGGTGAGCTTAGCTGCTGCAACACACGTCCTTCGTCTCGTGAGGTATGTACATTAGTCTCGTTTACATGTACAGGTGTGGACAACAGTCCGGAGACACGCCTGAAGTCGAGGCTGTACCAGGCCTTCTGCCTCCCTGGTTGGTCCAGCCGAAGTATGGAAAACTGTGAAATCAGAATTAAAGAAAACGGAAAAAAAATCTTAAAGGAGGTTTTCAGAGGTTGGGTCTGTAGGGTTAAAACAAACACAAAGTTAAGGAAGAAACTTGTTTAAAAAAAAAAACATGGTGTGAAGAAGAACTTTTAAAGTATAAGAGTGGTGGATGGATGGAATAGAATGACTGAAAACGTGGTTAATGTAGGAATTTGAGGAGTTGTGTGACCGAGAACATTCAGAGTGATGGCGATCCACGAGTGTAAGACTCCCTCCCCATACAGTAGAAATAGGTAATGGCTAATTACACACAAACACACATACACACAAAACTGTGTATTTTCAGCCGAATGACTGCCGAAATTCAGTAAGCCTGCTATTATTATCATTATTATTATTATTATTATTATTATTATTATTATTATTATTATTATTATTATTATTATCATTAGTAGTAGTAGTAGTAGTAGTAGTAGTAGTAATGATAATAATAATAATAATGATGATAATAGTAAAAATAGCAGCAGTAGAAGTAATAGTAGTAGTAGTAGTAGTAGTAGTATTACACACACACACACACACACACACACTTCACATAATCCCACTTGAGATTCCTTTTGTGTCCACGAAAACACATTTCGTTCAGCACTCACCGCTAGGGACCGTTGACCAACCCACGACGGACGGTAACCCAGGAGCTAATCACATCCACCCTCCCTCCCTCACTCACTCTCTCGACCCCACACCTTCCTCAGCTAGGCTACGGAGGAGGCGGAGCTGTGGGGTGGTTCAGGAGCTGGTGACCAAGAAAACTTGGTGTAACTGTAGCTCGGCGCTCGGTTTGGTTCCTCCTGGAGGTGTAGTGCGAACAGGTTCCTCAGTATTTGTTCTTGTTTCGTTACCTCTGTGTGTGATTCTCGATATGGAAGATAGGTGCTGGTGAGCGCTTGTAAAAAGATGTGCTGTATGTAATTACCTGTTTGCACACTACACTGATAAATAACCTATTTGCCTAATAAATGCAGGGAGTTTTAAATTCGTGGGGACCTATCTCTTGAGTTGTCTTTAATATTATACAGTTATTCATCCTTCTGCATGCTCTCCACACCTACAGTTTCATCATTCAGTTCATTCTATTTCTCCACAACTCATTATTTATTTATTGAGTTTCATGGTATGGTCTCTGGTTGCCCTAACTTTACATCTTTCGAAGAACTATGTACTGTTGACATCATCAAATTGGTTAGAAAACTTCAAGGTTATGGTCAAATCATTGCCCTACTTTTCACGGTGGACAAATTTACAGCCTTTAATCTCTCCTTGTAACTCATCTTTATCGATTCTGATACCATCTTCCTTACCCTCTTCTGGACCTTCTCTATCAGTTCTTTGTGCTTCTGACAGTGCGGTGACCAAACTTGAGAAGAATGTTCTAGTTTCGTCATAATACAAGGTGTGACCAGTTTGCTGAATATTTCCTCATCCATGCATGGATGGGATGCTATTCCTTGGCTCTCCAGATACGTCGTGCCCCTCGCAATTCTCCTTTGATATGGCTCTGGCGACAGGTTAGTGTTGACCTCCGATTCCCCTTTCTCACATCTGGTCCTGCAGCTTTATCTCCTGCCACTGGTGACCTCAACCCATTTCGAGAAATCTGCCTAAACCTCCAGCTCCTTTACCATCTGTGTATTTGGTGTAGTGTCCAATGCTTTCCGGGAGTCCAGAGGCACACAATCTACCATCTCTATCTTTTGTCTCAGGCGGAGTTCGCTCTCTCGTAGAAGTCTAAGAGGTTCGTTACACATGACTTCCTCATTCTGAATCTATGTCGTCTTTCACTTAGGTAGTTTCACAGGCAGTCGTCCATTCCATTCCTGATTGGCTTTTCCCGTGTTTTCCAGCGCAAATTCGTCAGAGGAGCGGCTTTTTATTGGCTGAGGACAACGTATTGGTCACTTTTCTTGTAGATGGGTATGATATTATCTCCCTCCCTCGGCACTTTACCTTTTTCTATAAGTAGTCTGTTTAATGTCTGTTCTAGATATTTCATTAGTTTCTATGACCTTCTCATTCTATATCTTTTGTTGTTTGGACTGTAGTGTCCATACGTTCTACAGTGTGTGTGTGTGTGTGTGTGTGTGTGTGTGTGTGTGTGTGTGTTAACGTAAATAGGATTGTTTGATTACAAAGACGAGTAGCAGCGCTTGACAATTTTATTCTTGAAATATTCTGATATAAAACGCAAGTCCGATCGACCTGAAGATGGCAGAGCGTCAGTCATCCTTGTCTGGTACCATAACAGCCAAAGTTTTCCATTTTGAAAGGAAGAACGAATATAACTCAGACGTTGGTATTAAAAAGAGATGGTTCCTAC
>JAUUEG010022239.1:0-12100 GCA_032361445.1 Panulirus gracilis | reverse complement strand
AAACGAGTACTCTGCCCATGAATTTGAATGTAAATGCAAATAACATAAGAATAATTTGAATAAAAATTATCATATATACTGTATTTGAATGCATTCATAGATGAATACTGAATAGTATTACTCCATCTCTGCACCATACATTGTTCTATCACATACTTGTCTCACTTATTCATAAATGCTCATCCGCATACTCAGCGATAACTTTAATTGTAAAACACACTTGTGTAGAAATTACCAACCTTACGACACCAATCATAACAACAATGTTTATCTTTGGCAAGTTTCCTTCTTTGAGTGAAAATTCCCAGGCTAAAGCTGTTTCCTCTGTTAGACTATTAAACATTTATTCTACCCATGAAGTAGTTTGGCAATCACAGGAAATATAAAAGTAAGAGGCAAACAAAACTTATATTTTGATAACAGCATGTCAGTCATCCAACACAGCAACACAAGAAGTGAGTAAGAAACAACAATGCAATTGCATCAGGCTCCAGCCACTTAGGCATACAAATAATGGATGTGAACAAACTCGAATGTCAGGAGTTTTCATGCATTTATCGATGCTTTATTATTCACAACTATTTTCCAGTTCGAGAGTCTCAATGACACTTCGTATTCCAAAATTATGATGTAAGTATATTTGCACTATTTTGTACATTTAAAAATTTATTTTCTTATTTTTATTCTTATTTCTTCAAACCATCCCACAACCCTCAGGAGCATCCTTGTGACTATTATTTGGGTTGTGACCATGGGTTTGGGAAACACTGCTCCAGACCAAGACAAGTAAAATCATCATTGCTACAGAATTAAGGTTCAATTCAAAAAATTCTTCTTGCACAGCTTCAAGGAACATCCTTAACTTCCACGGAAAAGGGGTTCCTGGCTGTCGCTTATGTTAGGAAAATAGTGATGAAATTTGTTATCCAGTCTTTCAAGGTGATACTCAATTTCTATTTTTAGCTTGTCATGGCAAAATTTCTTCTCTTTCATGACTTTATCCAGATGAGGAAAGGATGCTGTGTTCTGTATGTCACACCTCCGCAGTTGCAACTTCTCAATGAATGTTTTAATTGTATCACAGTGGCCAATCAAAGTTGTGTCTCCTCCTTGTAGCTTCAGCTTCAAGTCATTTAAGACTTGAAAAATATCTGCAAGGT
Organism: Panulirus gracilis; assembly: GCA_032361445.1. Taxonomy (NCBI): domain Eukaryota; kingdom Metazoa; phylum Arthropoda; class Malacostraca; order Decapoda; family Palinuridae; genus Panulirus; species Panulirus gracilis. Next base: position 10,940 of record JAUUEG010022239.1, on the reverse strand, counting down.
ACACCAGGGAAAAGTTGACCTCATCAGAATTAAAGGTGGTGAGGTACTGCTTTCCCTCAGTTTCTAGGAACATTTTTACTTCTCGAAGTTGATACAAGCACCCAAACATACTGCTCTTTAAGAGCCAGTACATTAGTGTGAAAAAGCAATGTCTTATGTTCTGTTCCTAAACTGTGACAAAGCTGTGCAATAGTCTTGTGTTGAGGGCACTGTTCATTATGTAATTTACGATCTTGATCATGATGCTCAAATGTTCCTGGAGTTTTGTAGGTAGAGTCTTTGCTGCCAAAGCTTGGCAATGTATGAAGCAGTGTGTGGAAATTGCAGATGGACTCCTCTATCACCTGGCTAATGAAACCTGAGTGCAATCCCTACTTGGATGGAGCTGCATCTGTGCACATGCCAATTAAATTTTTCCACGATATGTCTTGTCCTTGAAAAAAATCAGAAACAGCACTGAAGATATCAACAGCTGTTCAGGTCTCTGAAGGGCGACAAAACAATATTTCCTCTTCCACAGATTCTTTCCACAGGAATCATGTGTACACCAGCAACTGAGAGCATTAGGCTACATCTATGGTCTCGTCACATTGTATTGCTAAGACTGGGGAAGATTTTACCTTCTCAATCACTTGAGTTTTTATGTCCTCTGCTATTTCAGCAATCGGAAGCTTTACTGTGGAAATGGTTAATGAAATCAAAGCCAATTTCTGATAGCTCTCCTCAGGAAGTAGCAGTTTTACAGCATGGAGAATGCATGGTTTGACAAATGTTTTACCATTGCTATACAGCTTATTGGCTTTAGCTATATGCAGCTTATTGGCTTTAGCTATCGGGAGTATTAGGTAATTCATGTGATGTCTCCTCAATCTTTGCTGACTGCTGCAAAATGTTCCTGATGCATCCAGTCTTTGTCTTTTAAAGCTTTTTCTCTAAGCTGCAAAATAGGCTTATGGCTTATAACCATGTCTGGATAGTTGCCACTGATGTGACGTTTCATTTTTGTTGTGAGTATGGCATCATTGCTCAAGGTTTTGAGGCATATAACACACTCAGGTACATAAAAATCTCCCTTACCTAGCAATGTGAAACCATATTTCAGGTACTCTTCAGCATATTTCCTAATCTTCCTTTGCTGAGCCATTTCTTCGGGTGCTCTGTAAATGATAAAAGTAAAACATATGGTACCTTATCTGTAACTGTTACTTTATTACATTCAAAACTCTTCATAGCGAATAAAAATAGATTGACAAAAATTTTAATAAAAAAATATGTTCAAGCTGTAATTTTGAGTAATTACATATTTGAGATGCCTATGAATGATATTATAAGCCTTACAAATAACCTCCCCAAATAATGAGTTCAACTGTCATAATAAAAATTCAATCCTAGTTCCCAGTATTCTCAGTGCAACCTCAGGCAGGTTGTGTTCAGTAACACATGAGACACCCTGTGAATGGGAAATGAACAAAATATTGGCAATCTGGGAGAAAGATCAGAATTTAAAACAACTGCCTCTAAGCTCAAGTGTGATGCATGCTTATGGTCTACATTTAGATTATTGCTAAAAAACGAGAAATAGTTTTCATGTCAGAAATGAACAAAAGAGACATTGGTAGATGTAGGGGGCATTTCCCTATAATCCTCATGTGCTGCTCGGCCCAATTTTTGCATATTCATTGTAAAGCCACATGGTTTGTCAGGACAGTATGGTGGAAAGATGTATAGTATTTTTGCCTTCTGTTTCATACATCTTCTATACATAAGGATACCTTTCCACAAGCCTCAAACAATACATATGGTAAATTTGTAATTTGATTTATTCATGCTGTTCTCTAGAGGTTAAAGTTCACTCAAAGCACTTTCTTTTGTCATACTACATAGCCATTTTCAACCAGTGTTCATGACGTTTGACACTAAACTCTTTTTTTGGTATGACAATCTAACAACATTTCTGGCTATTCTTTAGGGGTCAGAAGTCATAAAAGCATTTTTACTTTGGTCAATCTTTGGACATATTTATCAGTGCTCATGAAATTTGGCTTGAAAATATTTCTCACTCTACTCTGTATAATGCCAGTGACAATTCATTATAACCATTTTTGTTGAAGGTTGAAATATAAAGAATATATTTTCATGAAACCATTTCATTTCAACCTCTCTTCATGGAATTCATTCAGTAATGGTTGCATCCACTAACTGATCTTGATGAGACTCAACACAAAATATGTAACCCTTCCAATGTAGGGTGGTGCCACAAGTGTGGCATAGTGTTTCCTGTTATCAAGTTTCTGAATGACAATGGCTACTTCCCATAACACTAGCCACTCCTTAACCCCACCCCTACATGAAACTAACAGTGAAAGTAATATAATGTCAAATAAGGATAAAAATATACACTATGAACTACCTTCAGGGTTGTGCTCCTCTGACTTTCTAGTTGTATAATGTAAATATCAGTGAATAATAATGATATAATGTAATTTCTGAAAACTCTAATACCAAAGCACAAACATCATGATGTGAATATACTAATTATGGTTCAATAATGAATGATAAAGTTGATGAATTATTATATTGTATATGGTTTCCTCAAACTTATTCATTGTTTTCTATATTATTGAGGTAGCACCATGAACCAAAGAAGAAATAGCCTCATTTGCTTAACTAACTTAGCAATTTAATAAAAAGCTAGAATCATTATACTGTGCCCACCAATAAAGTAGGTACAAAGGGGTTACAGCACAATCATCAAGGATAAGCATGAAATAAAATCATGAAAACTGTATTTTCCACCAATTAGTAATCTAATGGTTTCTATTTCCTCTTTATACACACCTTGAAATGACCAGGAACCGAATCAACAAGGTTCTGAAGCCATTTAGGGTCCATCTTTGCTCAAATTTCATGAATGGTTGCCTCCAGCTTAGGTAGCTAGGAAGTATTCCTGGTACATGATTTCATTTTTGTAAGTGTCCATGAATTTTCTGTTGGATTTAATTCCTGGGCCAGTCATTGTAAAACTCCACTGCACAGTCCTAACCAATCAGTGACTAGTCAGTAGCTTCACGAATCTATTTGTATTTTCATTCTTTGGCAACAGTACAAGGTCCTCAACACTATAATTACTGAAACAGTCCCATCCCATTAGTGAAGCAGTGAACTTTACAGTGTTTGCAATGTACTTCAAGTCAAATGGATCACAGCCTGGTTGACTGTACATAAGTTTGCCTTAGCCACCTGTCACAGAAAAGGTTGACTCATCACTCCACAAAACACCATTGAATTTAACTGTATCCCATGCTAATATTTCTTGCAAAAATCAACTCCTTTCCTGTGGTGCCTATAGGTTATTAATGGTTTTGGTACTCAAGGTCCTCATGTAAATAGTACTGCACTGTCTATACCGAAAAACCACTGAGCAGTCAAAAGTTTTTCTTATAGTTGAATTGAATCCAACTGATGCTTAAGAACATTCAGAGTACATGGAAAACATTTATGGCCTTTCTGGGGCATTTCACATGGGTTGGTGTAGTGGTGCTGCTGCTATCATTAAATTTCTTCACCCACCGTTGTACTGATCTCAAGCTCACACCAGTAATATTAGAAACATCCATAAGTGAGTTATTTTCCATGTAAAGTGCAACTGTAGAAGCTATTTTGTCAGGTGAGTATTTCCAACCATAGTAAGTTGTAGAAGTATGAAAAGGGGAAAAATAAAACAATGAAAATCCAGGCATAAGGGAAACACCCTATATCTGCCACTCTATCATCAAACACATTCAACAAACCTTCAAAATACTCACTCCATCTCCTTCTCACTTCACCACTACTTGTTATCATCTCCCCATTAGCCCCTTCACCGATGTTCCCATTTCTCTTGTCTTACGCTATTTACCTCCTTCCAAAACATCTTTATATTCTCCCTAAAATTAATGATACTCTCACCCCAACTCTCATTTGCCCTCTTTTTCACCTCTTGCATCTTTCTCTCGACCTCCTGCCTCTTTATCTTATACATCTCCCAGTCAACATATGACACAATAATCATCATAGTTTGGAGTAGTGGAGACGGAGTAGTTGCCGAACTGAGGGTTTAGCACACAGTAAAGTCTGGAAATGCAAGCTAGTTTTATTGATAATATACTGTCATCCGATGTACAGCACCTTTATGATAACATAATCATCCATTTGGAAGAAAAATAATACAAAATGAATTATTCTACTGTTTCTCTTATTTTACCTAAGCGTTTGTTTAAACATTAAGGAATCTTCTGTATTTGCAAAATGATTACATTTGTAATGGAATAATCTGTGTTAATCTAGCTTTATGAATCACTAAAAGAATGGAATGAAAAAAATTTGTTCCTTTGAAGAACTACAATGAAAAATGAATAAGGGAAAGAGTTGATGTTTATATTACGAGGATATAAAGTAATCGAACACTGTAATAAAGCAAAACACGAGTTGAAGTTACATTCTTAATGTAAGTAGATGAATTACTGCTGTAGTTGGGTGGAGTATACTAATATGTAGATGGTAGACGCGGGTCTGACTGCTTCGTAGTCGGTGCTGCAGTAGTGTGGAGTACAGTACGGTATCTGCATACTTGGAGTGGAGGATAATTCCCTTCTCTAATACAGTACAGTTCAGTGTTGATTTTGTATCGAGGACCTGATGCAGTGCATTAAGTTAATAGCTGGACGAATGCATCCCTTGATTGGAGTCATTATCAGAGTAGAATTTAAATATATTATCCCAACACCATATCAACATTTTTTTTTTTTTACTGAAGCCTCATTATCAAGCTTCTGTATAATTACTACTTTCCTGGGAAGAGTAAGTATAATAGGCTAACGTTTAGCAGGACTGAACTCTTCATGAGGGGACGATATCCTCTTGGAATCCATAGTGAGGACTCATGCTTGGATAAAAAAGGTCACAAGCAAAAAATCTGTATGTTCAGCTGAACAAAGGAGGCTCACCCAGAGAGTATACCGTGCCTAACAGAGGCTCGGTGGTTGATACCGTACTTAATACCAGCTCCACGGTTGAATCCACGAACATACCGTGTATTTTAGAAGCAACACGGCTGACCCCGCCTGATGGAGACTCCACGGTTAGCTGAAATGATACAGAAACAGTCGATTATTTAATAATATTCTTTGTGGATGCATTTTTCATTGTCAGCCGAGACCACACGGGCAACTGAGGCCCTAATCTAGGCCATCTATGGTGAAATAGCATTTCAGTAGTTCATCCAATTTTATGTAAAGTGTAATTTTTCTGTACATGTGGCACATGTACGGAAAATCCCCGCCACGTGACCCTGTTACAACAGTCACTGCGTTAGTTGCGTGCCCATGCTGTCTGCCCACGGCTGAACTAAGGATGCAGTCTCATCCTCGATTACACAATAACATTAATATTTTTCCTACATATCATTTCATTTAGCACTGCTGTAAACTACATGAACCATAAGCGTAAAGTTGGGTGAGTGTTAGAAGGGCAGATCTCGGCTAATGTCATTGTCAAGCAAAAACATTCTCATTTTCTTTTTAGCTTAGTTTCTTGGTCTTGATTATTGTTTCAAATATTATTCTATTACAATTTGTTGTAAACTACTTACTAAAACGAGTCGTCACTGTATTCGCGTTTCTACGCTGTTAGAATGACCGACGGCGTCTGAACTTGTGAGAAAGCAATCTCTTTGGGATTATATAAGTTTCGCTTAGTTTTTGATTAATAATCATTTATGGTCTTATTACAGTTTGCATTAAGTTACATGAGCCATAAATGTAGCGTGAACTTAAATATACAAAAGGGAAATGAGGAAAAGAATTTGGATGTAATACTCTCTAGTGACCTAAGGCCAGGTAAGCATTTCACAGATGCAGTAAAAAGGACGAACAAAATCCTTGGATTTCATAGGCAGGATTTTCGACTTAAAAGTCCCAGGAAATTATCCTCACCTCACTGGTGCGTCCTATCTTGAATATTGTGTTCGGTTTTGGTCTCCCTACTTGAAAAAAGACATAGGCGGAATGGATAGAGTCCAGAAGCGACCTACCAAGATGATTCCCGGCCTGAGGTACAAATTCTGTGAGGGTTGAATAAACGAATTAAATCTATTTAGCTTAGAAAAGAGACGGTTAAGAGGTGATCTAATACAGTTACTCACAATTGATAGAGGGTTCGATCCTCTTGATCTAACGAGTGTGTCCCACCAGGTGAGGTGTACCAGGCGTGGGCCACGGATGGGGACCTGGGACTGACGTGCCCCCTTGGAGGTGGGTCAGCCCGGCGGTGCCCGTGCGCTTCCGTCACCTACCAACTGTTCGCAGCTCCAGGCGACCATCGCTTCTCCCTACACCAGGACACAGGCGTCCTCACCAGGAACACCAGCGGCGCTGCACTCCTCCCGGGCCAGACCTACACCTACAAGCTCATGGTGCAGAGTAAGTGATGCTAATTGGTGGTGCAGAGAAAATGGCTCGGGGTGACAGACAGCTTATGATGCAGGATATATGGCTTTTTGACGGGTCAGTGTGTACAATGAGTGACTTGTTGATGGTGCAAGCGGCACGGTAAGTGCCTTGATAGGTAACAAAGTTTGCAGTAAGTGACTTGATGCTGGTCCATGGTGCAGGGTAAATGGGGGAGAATAACTTGGTGCTGAATGATGGTGCACTGTTTCTATGTACGTGTGTGTGTGATTAAAATTTGTGTACTATGGGGAGTTATACACTCGTGTTCATTCATCGAACAGCCCCGAAGGGAGGATGAACACTGGGTTGAGTGCAGGTCGATGGCGGCGCTCTGGATTCGAACCCACGCTAGCCCGACCCTAGGCGAGCTCGTGGTGTAACGCTAACCACTGCAAACATGAAGGCTCCTGTGTGTGTCTACATAATGAAGTATATCTTTACCATAGTAACTTGCTTCCCCTGCTCTCCTAGGTCTCCCCGTGAGAGAGCGGATCCAGGACCTGCAGTATGACATCCTGGACCTGAAGGTGTACATCAGCCCTGACTACGTGAAGATCATCCCCTGGACCTGACCCGAGTCTGAGGGCGAGGAAGCCGAACTCGCCCTCCACGGTCTCATCTGAGGCCGTGTTGCTATACCGGTGGAATGGTGTCCTCAAGTGTGGCCGTAGGACGACGGAGAGGTCCCTACCCTCAGCCCATGTCCTGCTGCGGTATATTCCCTGAAGAAGCCCTAGACGCAATACATGTCATTCCCGTTCACAGATCCAGTCAGTCAGTAGGCGTTCCATGAAGTCTAATATAGGCAGATACTGAAAGAATAAAATGATAGGTTTCCTCTGAGGCTGAGAGACTATTTTAATAATTATTTTTTGATAGACATCATAGGTGTTTTGATAGTGAACCTCATCGCTCCTCCTGGATTCAAACCTGATATACAGCCTCTCTAAATACACCTGTAAGTAGTGTATCCAGACACTGTTTTCATGTACCCTTCCTGGACGTAGTGTATTAGCGTGTACGTAGCCAGACAAGGGAGCTTGGCCACTGTTCCCCAATATTTCCAAAGTTCTTTGTATAAATGAGGCAAATCAGTATTTAATAGCGTATATTGTAAGCAGTTGAACACACCACAGCACATCAGGTTATATCCTTTATTTTCATGATACAAAGATATACAGATCTTGCAGCAAGGTAACTCTGGCAGAATAATTAGCACGTAGCCAGGTCCAAACCAACTCTTGATTCACATGCGATTTTTTGTTAGAATTGATCATTTGTTTGTCTTCTTCAGTTGTTGAAATTTTCTGTTCCTCATTTTTGGATTTTCCACTTTCGATCTTTGGTGTGGTGTCTTGTGAGTTGCCATGGCTGCAAGAGATAAGTCGGTTACCAAGCGTAGCAGGGATACAACAAATGGTTGAACTATACAGCTAAAATGAAGCAAAATTTCCTGACTTGAGTATAATAATTCATAGCCGTGTGTGTTTTGGAGGAGGGGAATGTTGACACAACCCCCAGGTCATTTAATGGCTCAGTTTATCAAACTTTAATACTATTACCTGAGCATGGCTGTTGTTAGATATCCTTCCTGGCCACAGATTATTAGTCTTAGGGTGTAAATACCTCCTCCTTGAGCACTGTGTCTAAGGACCGTAATACAGTGTCCCTCAACGTCCGACCCAAACCTCAGCGTCCCCCATCCAAATCACAAATGCCGTCTCAGCCAACCTACATAATGTCCTCCTCCGCATCATATTGGAATGTGAATCTCTACTGATATCGCTCTGAGGACCACATCTGAGGCTCAGGTTTCATGAAGATAATCCTCGGCGACGAGGTAATGACCTGGTGGGTCACAGGGGAGCCTGTACCCAAAGCCTTCCAGATGTGGTGGGTTGGTACACTGACACATACGTCCCTCACAACACATGGTGTACGAGGATGTAGGAATAGGGAAGTAGACCGGGTTGAGTGAACGCGCTCAAGACTAGGGATTCATTACGACCGTAAATATGAAAAGTTGGAGAGTTTTCACCTTGAGGCGATCATATGGAAATGGAGAACAGATCAAAGTTTCTATTAACCCAAGTTCGAAGAGAAGACCAAAATTTTGAATGGATTTAAGCTTGAAGAACAGACAAGGTTTGCATTAACATAAACGGAAGTATGTATTTTCATTTAAGCTTGAAGGATGACTAGAATGCGTATCCAAAGTGAAGCAAAGGCATGTTATTATTCCATTTCTAAGATGGGAAGAAATCTTTAAAAAGTAAATCGTCCCAAAGTTTTGATACATAAAATTAAAGTAGCTTTAAAGGTGTTTAAATATTTTCAGCAAAATAGAGTAAATAAGTCCCAATCAGACTGCTAAAGATAAAAAAATGTAAGTGGTCCTAATTTTCAGATTCTTTTAATCAGTGGTGATTCCAATATTACCAATACTAACACGTACATTCAATCTGAATTTGGAAACATTCTTTGCCGTCCTTCAGTTAAATTATTTGAACTTCTTTGGAGGTAGTGGAAAAACCTGTCTTTTAAGATGTGCCGGGTCATAGTTGTTGGGAAAGACAAGAAGATAGAGAGCTCCAAAACTTCGAGGTATAGGGAAAGAAACAGTTATCAAAACGGCCCACCCTTGAGTTGCCAACGACCACACGGTAATAATGTGACGCAGCATCTTGCCGAATATTGGTGTGGTCTAGTTAGTGGTGGGGGGCACACAAATACCCAGCACTCAGAAGCAGAAACCAAAGTAATACCTAAAGGAGGAAAGTGAACTCCAGATGTGAGAGCAGTACTCGATACAATGACAGATGAATCCTTTATATAAACGGAGCAACTGTTCTGAAGAAAAGCTTCAACATCTAAAGAGGACTCCCAGTTCTTTGAGGCAGACTAAGCTATTTCAGTAATGAGAGGTTTCGAACAGAGAGTGGGTTACATTAATAGCAAGTATGTTCACTGATGTGAAACAGTCAAAGGCTGACTAACCCAACCTGCATCCTCCCATGAATTAAAACGGTCAGTCACTCCTATTGAACAAAACACCAACTACACACACGATATTCACTTTCAACGCTACAAATACCAACACAAAAGCAACAAACGGACTAAATGCCTTTACAACGTTAACTGGGTCCAGATATGGAAAAGATGAAGACTCCTTTAAAACCCTCCTCAGCAATTCATCTGCTCCACCCTAAAGCACGCTTCATCAAAACACAGAAAACGGAACTCCCACAATAATCACTGGCGGATTAGTAAACAGGAACACTCAGCACTACACAACAATACAAAAAAGCCTTCCAATACATTGCCACCATGAATATAATCGGCACTCAGTTCTTAGCAGCAGCACTAAACTGCTCCCATCCAGACCATTCCATAACTAACCGCAAACCTTTAAGTAAAGATCAAAAGCTTACCCCTTCCTCATGCTTCAGCAATCAATACCAAAAGATCCCACCATCCCTAAACTCAAATTTAACAAAATAAATACCGAGATCATGTGATTAGCCAAACAAGCCACCCTCCCGATTCAGCCTTGAATACAACCCCACCAAGCATACACTCATCTGAAACCTCATTCCCCAGACATATACGAGTTACGCTTTCTCGTCTACGTTCTGGACATCGCCCGTCCCTAAAACACTAGAAAAATAAATCGGCATATATCATGGCCCTCCATCATGACCTCTGTACAACTACCCTCGTTACTGCTAAATTACCCCACACTCAACTACAATGACATAAACGCACAGCATGACTAAACTCATTTACCTGTGGTCCCACCCAGTGGAATTGGCTGACATGCTGAGCATTGAGGGCGGAACCCGTTGAAGAGGAAAGAGCTTCGGGGGAGGGGAGGAAGGTGTAGAGAGAGAGAGAGATACTGGGGTAGGGGAGAAAGAATTCTACGTCCGTATTCCCTGCGTGTCGTAGAAGGCGATTAAAGGGGGAGGAGTGGGAGGGACAGGAAGCCCCCCCCTCTTACATTTCAGTTTTTAGAAGATGAAACAGGAGTCAAGCGGGGAATGCTCATCCTCCTCGAAGACAGTTTGAGGTAGTCTGAATGTGTGTGGATGCAACCAAGAGAGGAGAGATGTGTAGAATTTTTGAGGAAAGAAACCTGGGTGTTCTGGCTCTACGTGAAACAAAACTTAAAGGTAAATGGGAAGAATGGTGTGGAAATATCATGGGAATAGTCAGAGGTTGGTGAGAGGACAAGAGCTAAGGAAGAGGCAGCACTACTGCTGAACTGAGTGTGTGTGAATGAGTGTAAGGTGAGCTCTAGACTGATGTGGGTAAAAGGAAAAAAAAGATAGCAAGAGACAGGTGATCATTAGTGTGTATGCACCTGGCTATAAGAAAGACCAAGAGAGGCAAGTGTTTTAGGAGCAGATGAGTGTGTGTCAACAGTTTTGATGCAAGAAACTAAGTAATGTT
>JAUUEG010022022.1:0-18134 GCA_032361445.1 Panulirus gracilis | reverse complement strand
AAAAAGTACAATATGAAAATAGTAGTGGCTTGTGAAGGATGTATTGCATATGGAAACAATTGTCATAAAACTAGAAACAATCTCAAATTTTTTTTTTGATTGAGGGGTAATGTAAGGTCCTTCCAGTCATGTATTATGGAGATTTTAACTCACTTAGGTTTATATGTATTCTGATGAGAATATTCCACAGAATTTATAACGTTTTTGTTTTAAACCTTTTGGGATTTGCTGGTGGTGGCTCACTCTTTTCAGTTTTTAATATTCCATTTATTTTTTCTGACCCTTTCCTTTTTTTATGAGACTTTCTATACAGTAATTAAGTTTTTAGCACATTTGAAATTCCTTTTTGTTTGAAGATAAAATCTTCACATTGTTTTATCAGTGTGCTGTCATCTGTTGCATGATATTAAGTACTGTATATCTAATGCATTATTTATTCTATGATTCTGTGTATATTATGCAGAATATGAGTAAAAATGTGGGAAAGAATGGAGAAAAAAGAGGCATGAAAAGAGAACAGATTAAAGGAGAAGGGAATTATGTGGCAGAAATATGAGAGGGTGAGAAAAAACAAAAATGAACATACATTCTCACATAACACAAATGAAGTGCTGAAACCTTTGGAAATAACCAGACTTTCTGGACAAGACAATTCAGTCTTATAAAATGCATCTGCTCATCTCAGTGAATCTGGTGGCTGAGAGGGTGGTTGCATGCACAGTACATTTGATAAAGGAGGAACAGTTTAGGTTTAGGAGTGGTTGAGGGTATGCTGATTAGGTGTTTGCTCTAAAGAATTTGTGTGAGAAATACCTGGAGAAAAAGAATTTTATGTGGCACTTATGGATTTGTAGAGCTGACAAAGGGGCAGTGTAGAAGGAGATATGAATATTTTAGGTACGTGGAAAGTTATTAAATGCAATGAGTAGTTTTTACCAGAACAATAAGGCATCTGTACAAGTAGGTAAGGAAGAGAATGAGTGGTTCTCTAAGAAGGTGCTCTGCATTAAGATGTGGTGCCACCTTGTTTGTTTAATTTGATTTTTGGTAAGTTTGTGAAGGAGGTAAAGACGAGGGTATACTGGGCATAGGAGTCCTTGGAATTGAAGTCAAGATTGTTTGTAGTTTGCATGGCTCTGTTGACAGGCTTAAAAGAAAAACTGAGATGGGAAAGAGGGAATAAGTATGAAGAAATTTTGATGACCATACATGAGCTGCATTCTTAGGAAATATTTTTTCTAAGAATTTAAATTTGCAATATAAAGTTGTACAGTATATTCGTTTATATTTCAGTGCCATAAAGGTATCAATGAAACCCAAACCTAGTTGAGAAAAATGAAATATTTTTTGTTTCCATCTACCTTTCTTGGAGATTCCCTTAAATTGTAAGTATGCAGTGAAGATATCCATTAGGATATTCACAGCTTTAGTGATGTATAGAGCAGCACATTTTCGATAATGAATAACAAAAATGTATAAGATTAATACATAACCATTTTATTCACAGGTGTACAAGACTGCCTATTCAGCCCATGCAAACAACTCCCACTGTTTGGCCCAAGCTGTCAATACATTATTTGCTGCACTCTTCACATATTGTGGACGAGCTCAAGATATTGAGGAAAGACTGAAGGAATTCTTGGCGCTTGAATCATCAAGCCTACTTCGCCTTGGCCGTGAGAATGACAAGGATGTCATCAAGAACCGAGATGCAACATATATTCTTCTACATCAAGTAAGTTTTTACAGTTTTTAGAGTGTGATTTCAGTTACCTTAGAGAAATTCCTCATCATTCTTGACCTTGTATTACTTTTCAACAAGTGGCTAGGTTATCTGGTTGTGTGAAATTGTATGTGATGTGCTTGACTTCATTAAACTAATTAGTTATGGCTCTCTCTCTCTCTCTCTCTCTCTCTCTCTCTCTCTCTCTCTCTCATAAAAGTTAGGAAAAGTAATTAAAAATTTTGGAGGAAGTGAAAAACCTGTCTTTCAAAAAGTGCTTGGTCAGTTACTGGGAAAGACATGAGAGGGTAGAGAGTTCCAAAGCATCAATGTGTAAGGAAAGGAAGAGTTATCAGGGCAGCCCACCCTTAAGTTGCCAATGGACATCTATAATGCACCAGAACCACAGCTTATCCACAGCCAGGTCCCACAGATTTTTCCATGGTTTACACTGGCTGCTTCACATGCTCTGGTTCAGTCCAATGTCAGCACATCAACCCCTGTATGCCACACTGCTCCAGTTCACTCTATCCTATGCATGCTTTTTACCCTCTTGCATGTTCATGCCCAGATTGCTCAAAATCTTTTTCACCCCTTCCTACAATCTCGAATTTGGTCTCCCCGTTCTCCTTGTCATCTCCATTTCTTAATACATATATCCTCTTTGTCATCCTTTCCTCACTCATTCTTTCTATATGTCCAACCCGTTTTGGCTCACCCTCTTCAGATCTCTCATCCACACTCTTTTTATTACCAGTTTTCTCTAACCCTTTAATTATTCATTCCATCAGACCACCTCACACTACATGTTGTCCTCAATCATTTCATTTCTAGCACACCCACCCTCCACATCATCTACTCTATAGCCCATGCCTATACTATATGAACTATACCTTCAAACATACCCATTTTTGCCCTCCCAGAGAATGATATTTCTTTCCACACATACTTCATCGCTCCCAGAACCTTCGTCCCTCACCCATCCTATGACTGACTTCCATTTCCATGGTTCAATTTGCTGCCATGCCCACTCCCAGGTATCTAAAACACTTCACCTCCTCCAATTTTTTGTCATTCAAACTCATACCCCAACTAACATGTCTCTCAAACCTGCTAAACTTAATAAACTTGCTTTTATTCTCATTTACTCTCAACTTCAGCCTTTCACATGCTCTCTAATCTTAATCACTAACTTTTGCAGTTTCTTTCTCAAATCTGCCATCAGGGCTGTATCGTCAGCAAACAGCTACGGACTCACTTCCAAGGCCCTCTCATTCCCTACAGCCTGTGTACTTGCCCCTCTCTCCAAGTCTTTTTGCATTTACCTCCCTCATCACTGCATTCATACACAAACAGCCATGCTGACATTGCCCACCCCTGCTGCCTCAACATTCTTAACTTTCGATGCAGGAAGTGCCATTGTCAACAGAATAACTCTCCAATGACCTGAAGATAGATTATCATCATCATGTAATTCAGGATCATATTCATGGTCCTTTAGAACTAGATAAAAGAGGCATGATTTCCTTCTTAGAAACTTTTAAAATGTGCTGTCATTGGCAGGAAATAGGTTGACTGTCTGTAGGAAAAAATTATTGTGCACTGCAACCACCCAGGCTCAGTGTACAGCTTTAAAATTGAGGCATGAATATACCTGTCTTGTATAAATATCTGTGTGGAGTAGTTGATAAGTTAGATAGTATGAGTGATTAAGAGTACTTGATTTTATTGACATTTTTGATATTGAATGATTACCCTATACAGTATAGTCAGTTAATTACTTAGAAATTGATATATAAATATGTACATAACAGGATGATTAAGATTTTGACACTAAAGTATGTGTACCAGTCAGTCATTATAGATTCTCTTTTGCTTTTCAGATTGTAGTACAGTCTCCATTCCTGACTATGGACCTGTTAGAGGCATGCTTCCCTTATGCCCTCATCCGTAATGCATACCATGCTGTGCACAAAGCTGAGCACTGAACCTCACCCAAGTTACAAGATGAATAATGTTAAACGTGTGCTGATAGTCATTACTTGAGTCATGGAATGTTCCAAATTCTAGGTTGCTTGAGTACTCAGTGAATTTTATTGATTCTTTATAGGAATTATAATTCTGGAATGGGTCATTAGCTTCCGAACTTAATTTTATATATTTATGGGAAATTTTTTATTACAGTATGCAGTCATATAGTCCTGAGCATGCTGAAGGGAGAATGACATGCACAGGATTGACTGAATTGGAGCAAAGCTGTGTACAAAGGTCAGTGTGCTGTCAGTGGACTGAGCTCAGGCATATGAAGTGAATCATGATTGTGGTTTGGGGTTCTGGTTTTGATGCATTAAACAAGCCAGCTAGAAAATGGATTTGAATGAATGAAGTTATTTCTTCATCTGTTCCTGTGGGACCTGGTTGTGGATAGGAAGCTATGGTTTCAGTGCTTTACATATGACAGCTGTAGAATAGATGTTAGAAAGTGAGGCCTTTTCTTAGTCTGTTCCTTGCACTACCTCACTAACATGGGAAATAGTGAATTGGTATGAAAGAAAGAAAGAAAGAATATATGCGTGGAAGTGGAAGTGAGTCATAGGATGGGTGAGGGGGCAAAGGTTGTGGGAGCATTGAAGAATGTGTGGATAGGTCTTTATCTGGAAGGGCAAAAATGGATTTGTTTGAAAGTATAGTAGTCCCAGCAATGTTATATGGATGTGAGGCATGGGCAGTAGATGAGGATGTGCAGACTCCTGGAGGGTAGATGTGATAGAAATGCAGTGTTTGTGGACATTATATATTGGTGTGAGGAGGTTTGATTGCGTAAGCAATAAAAAAGTATTTTTGAGAGAGTTTAAGAGGGCATGCTGAAATGGTTTGGACACGGAGAGAATGAATGAAGAGAAGTCAATAAAGAGGATATGTGTGTCAAAAGTGGAGGGAACAAGAAGAAGAGGGAGGCCAGATTGGAGATGGAAGAATGGAATGGAAAAGACTTTGAGATATCAAAGCCAGAACATGTGGGAGGGTGAAAGGCATGCATGGGATAGAGTGAATTGGAAAGATGTGGTATATAGAGGTCAACTTGTTACCATTGTACTGAACCAGGGCATGTGAAGTGGCTGAGGGGAACCATGATAAGGTCTGTGAGGCCTGGTTGTGGATTGAGGGCTGTGATTTCAGTGCATTACATATGATCATTAGGGGACAGATATGAGCAAATGCAGCCTTTCTTTGTCTGTTCTTGGTT
Source organism: Panulirus gracilis (assembly GCA_032361445.1). Lineage (NCBI taxonomy): Eukaryota > Metazoa > Arthropoda > Malacostraca > Decapoda > Palinuridae > Panulirus > Panulirus gracilis. The sequence continues at coordinate 13,164 of JAUUEG010022022.1, read as the reverse complement.
CTACCTTGCAAATGTTGGAAATGGGGATGAAGTATGAAAAAATGCATATGACAGCTAGAGAATGAATGTGGGTAGATGCAGCTTTTCCAGGTACTATCTCGCTAATGCAGGAAGCTGCAATCAAGTATGAAAATATATATATATGTTCATACTTGTTTGCTGTTTCCCTCATTAAACAGCAAGGATAGATAGGAACAAACAAAAAAAATGGCCTCATTCACTTGCATCCACTCTCTACCTGGCATAGATGATTTACTAAAAAAAAGAACCCCCTCTCTGCAATCAGGTCCAGCACACCTTTCTGTGGTTTCCATTGACTTCTTCATATGCCCTTGTTCAACCCAATGCCAGCACGTCACCTATTGTAAACCACATTACCCCATTTCACTTGCTTCCTTAAATGCATCTTACCCTCCTTCATTTCCAGCCTCTGAGCTTTCAGAGCATCTTTCACTAAATTATTCCACCTCTTCCTTGGTTTCCCCTTTTCCTTTTTCCTTCCACTTGTGATTTGTAACCCTCTTAGTCATCCTTTTTTCACTCATCCTTTCCATATGTCCAAATCATTTCAGCACATCCTCTTCAGCTCTCTCATACATACCTTCCTACTACCACACATTTCTCGTACCCTGTCATTTCTTATTCAGTCATCCCTTCTCACACCACATAGTCTTCATGCATTTCATTTTTAACACATTCATCCTGTCCTATACATTTTTGTCAGTGGCCTACACCTAGCATCCATGGAGCACTGATGGGATTGCTATACCATCAAATGTATCCAATCACTGCCCTTAAAGACAGTGACATCTCTTTCCACTCAGTGCACCCAAGACCTTCGCCCATCCTATGGCTCTCCTCAGCTCCCATGGTTCCACTCACTGCCATACCCACTCCTGGGTATCTAAAACACTCCACATGCTCTGTCCTTTCTATTTAGACTTACAACCCAAATAACTTGTCATTTTTCACTGCTAAACTTGATGATCTTGCTTCTAGTCATATTTACTCATTCTCTTTTCATACACTAACAAACTCAAACAACTGCTCCAGCAATTTCTCACTCAAAAATTCCACCAGTGCCCTATCTTCAGTTCGCAACAACAAACTCACCACCCATGCTCCCCCACTAGAGTAGGCTCTGTCCCTATTCCTCTTTCTAAAAACCTTTGCATACACCTTCCTCACCACCCCATCCATGAACAGGAATAATAGCCATCATGGCATCACACAACCCTGCCCCAGACCCACCTTCACCTTAAACCACTCACTTTCCTCTCTACCTGCCAACACACATACCTTACACCCTTGATGAGACTCCTAACTACTGCTAATAGCTTTCATCCCACACCCTATCTTTGTAACACCTTCCATAGAGCTTCTCCATCAACCCTATCATATGCATTTTTCATTATTATTATTATTATTATTATTATTATTATTATTATTATTATTATTATTATTATTATTATCCCTGGGGATAGGGGAGAAAGATTACTTCCCAGGTATTCCGTGCGTGTCGTAGATGGCGACTAAAAGAAAATGTTCGGCCAACTTTATAGTTGGCGGCCAATCCAGAGTCACTCACAGAGGCATCACATCTAAAACTCTTAAGCTCGTCAGTGGACTTCCATAAGGAAAGGTTCTTTCCTCAACCCTTTTCAGTCTCATCCTACATAACCTCCTGCAGAACCACGTTATGAAGGAAGGTCCTCTCAAATGATGACAACCTCACAATCACTCCACGGCACCTTCAGTGAAACGACAAATATACAACAGCAGTAGAACAGTGGCTCACCCATGACAGAATGTCTGCTGCTCTACAGAAGTCTGGAGTCAACCTTTTAACCCTAGACAGTCACGGGTCCAACCTGCATCCTCCCATGATCTTGAACGGCCAATCGCTCCCACCCAGGAAAACACCAGCTGTTCTGGGCATCACATACCACATGACATCCACTCTCCACACTCATAACACCATCACGAAATTGAAATTAAAGAATCTAATGCCCTCAGAAAACAAGCTGATAATAGATTTACACAAGACAGAAAATCCGATAGTGTTCTACAAACAATTCATTTACACCTAAACTACGCCTTACGTCAAGGTCATCCACCCTATCAAAAGCAAATAAGATAAAGATGCAAAACCACACAAAATAGCGCACTCGGAACTATCCTAACTGCCTGGCAACCACAAACACTCGATACGTACACAATGAAGAAAAGCTCCTCCCAATATTCTCCCAACCACCTCAGTATGCATGGCACTCAGTTATTTGCAACACCACATAACCCTTCCAGTCCAAACCATTCACTTACAAACCACCAACTGCCAAGAAGAAATAAAAAGCTTAGTCCAATAATGTTCGAATTTTTCAGGAACATTTGCATTCTCCAGCTGATTTGGTGGATTTTTTTTTTGGTGTTTCGTAGCTTTATGTCTCTCTCTCTCTCTCTCTCTCTCTCTCTCTCTCTCTCTCTCTCTCTCTCTCTCTCTCTCTCTCTCCTTCCCATGAAGAAGATAATGTTCCTAAATAGGGTAAGACGGTACACGGAGCCCAGATGGTACCTTCCGGAAGAGAGCAGCTAAATTAGCCTGACCTGAAAGCATTGAGTAAGCACCTTTATACAGCTGTCTTCCTGTTCATCAATTTATCTTCCCAACTCCATCTTGATGATCACATCTGTCTGATGAATGAAATGTTCGGTTCCTTACTTAACTACCTTTAAAGTTAAGCGGAAATTGTACCACTTAACTATAATTTACTATGGATAACTGTTTGGGTTAAAAAGAATCTTGCTCGTGTATTCATTTCGTTTATGGCTTATTTGGATTATATCTGAAATATTTATTAGAACATATGCATTGGACACCCTGAAACTGTGGACGAGCGTCCGTGACTTTAGCAGTACTAGTAACAACTTGGCATATAAGTGGCGTAGATAATTGGCATAAAGTAGAAGCCAATATCAAATCAAATATCAGCTGATATTTGAATTCAAGATGTTTTGACACGCCAATGAAGTGATATTTTCACACAGCATTGTAAAGTCTATGTCGAGTTTGATGTCGAAAACTGCGCATTAAGGATTGTCGCTGACCGAGAAAGGCGAGGCTGTGGCAGTGGGCCAGACAACGGTGCGGTTGTGGCCCGGAGCTGAGAGGTGAGGATCACGCAACTGTTAGTTGTTTGCATCTCTGATTCAGTAATCAACGATGCTGACCCTCCTTTTGGTGTTATTACAGTAAATGCTCCACTTTGTCTTTTCACAGTGCATGTATGCACAATACCTATGTTATGCAAGTAAGGGAACTTCGATTTCTTGAATTGCTATAGATTGATAGTGGGCGATAACCTGATCAGATTTTGACCAGATTTTCGTAATTCTCGTGCAAATGGATGGCGTCGTTCAGTAGTAAAGCATGCAAGAGATATTTATGTTTTTGATGTCACGTGGATGTTACATAAATAGATAATTACACCGGTGTCCGCTATATGAAAATTGTTGAGGGAGAGGGTTGGGGAAGTGTCATATGTCTATGTTTGATGTACAGCCACCAACTGGTATCCGTCAGTTGGCTTATCTGAGATGTATTTCCTATAATCCTTTTTTTTCTTTTTTTTTGCGTTGGTCACAGTAGCAATCGAGTACTTATGGTTTTAAGGCGAGATATTTGCCCTAAACATCTGTAATATATTGGCATGAACATGAGGCAGCATTCTTCGTTAATGGTAGGGGGCAGAGGAGACCCTCCCGTATAGGAAAAAAGTATCTATTCTTGGCTAAAGGGATTGTTTTGACTGATCAGGTCATACTAGAAAATGAAGAATTGGGTTCTATTCTCCCTTAGGTTATTTTTAAAGTTTGGAACGTACCAGTTAGATTATGTGAATTTTCGTATCCACTTTACAGTCACTACACATCCCTTCTGGTTTCTGAAACTTCACTTAAGTAACTTACAGTGCATTTAGGCGTAGACCAAGCCTCGATCTTTTAACCAGTGATCAAGAACTTAAATCGGTGCCTGTCTCTATGAAACTCAAAGCACTCACGAAACGTTCACATGTAAGTTTATGCATGAAAAAGTTTTAAAACATTTGTTACACAAATTCTAGAAACTACTGTTTTTAAATTTTCTCCATCTACTTAAAAGACCTTTTGATTGTTCAGTGTCTCACCGTTATGTTCGCCGTCACCACTATCTTCATTATATTGTAGTACAGCCAGTGTTTAGGTATTAGTATAATCCAAAGACCCTACTTTGGTATAATCAGAAGAAAGATAAACCATCGAACCGTCCAATATGTATGTAGTAACAGCATAATCGAGCTGAGAGCAGTATTTCAGGTTTGTAGGTTCGAGTACCCACCAACTTTTGTCATGTTCGGTTACCGTAGTGGTAATAGGTTACCGGGAATCATATGACCGATGCATGATAACTGGTAGGACGTGCTAACATCACCAGTGCTACCTTGCTTATCGTTCACAGTGGTGTGTTCTGTCCATGTTGGGTTGCAAAGTAATTTCTACAAGAAATGCTTCTGGCTTCACACGTAGGCATTGTGCCTGCAGGCGCTTGCTGCAAGATATGGCTTTTGAATGAAAAAGAAAATTAATATTATATTATAGGATGGAAGTTGAAGATTTTGTTGTTGTGCGTGAAAGGGCAACTTTACTATATAAGATATAAAAACAAATAAAAAGATAGAGTAAAAAGTATGAGATCCTTTGGGGTAGGTGGAAATTTTATTTCAGAATGTAAGTTGTGCGTTATGTTACGTAAATCAAGTGATAGATGTAAAGTTATTGCCATTGTTTCATTTGTACCTTTGAAGAAATAGAAAAGTTTAAGGTTTCAATTTGGAGAGATTTCAAAAGTAGTTGAGGAAGTGAATCCAGGTGAGAAGTTCATTGTAGTGAGTGACATGAATGGATGAATTAGAAATAGGAGAGCCTGAGGTATGAACACGGGACAAGGATAAAATAACTTGTAAAAGTTTATATATCACATATGGATTACCATAAGAGAATATTGCACAGTCATAATTTAGCATAATCCAAGAAGGCAACATAAACGGTACCAGAATTAAGAGATGAGTTACAGTGAGAGGTTAGGGGCCTTAGATTTACCCACATTAGTAGAAAGAAGAGTACGAGTCTAATGTCAACTTTGAACAGTTCGTGGAAAGATGCAAGGATAGAACAAACAGAGGCCACACCATGAAATTGTACTGGAAATTGTTTGAAAAGATGGAAAGAAGTGCTATAAGTACAAGAGAAGTGGATGAATGTGATAAGAATAATGAGGAAATTGTAGATATAGACAGCATACAAATGTTTGACAAGTTCAATAAGATAGAAAAAGTTCAAGAGATGGGGACTCATGAGTATAAAATTTCCTACCTATACGGTACAAATTTACAGTAAAAAAAAAATCATGGTAGAGAACACAGGGTTGGTAGGAATGTATCAAAACGTTTCTGGTAAAAGTAACATGACAGTTAGTGTGCTAATGATATGAGGGCAATGAGCTGGTTACATGGGAACTTTATCAGATCATCTGATAGTTACATGTAGGTTGGCCCTGTATTTTCATATGAACTGGGATTAGAAATATGACATCAAACAAGGACAATGATAACAAACTTACTTGCATGAGTAGTTAAATGAGAAACTGAAAGATATTAATGAATATGAAGAGGTTGAGTGATGTGGTTATTTAAAGCATAAGCTAATGAAGGCTGCCGATGAGGGTATAACATGTAAGAACAGGATATATTGATTTGAGGAAGAGATGCTTGATGAAATTTGTAAGAATTTGGAAGAAATCAGTCTCAGAAAATAACGATGAGAAATAAAGTCTTGAATACAAAATCTTTGACAAAGAATATAAGATAGTGTTGCATATGATAAAAAGGAAGCAAATGAACGTGAATACATGATGACCAAAAATCTCAGGGAAATAAATTTACTCTGAAAAGAGTAAACGGATGCAAAAGGAAGGTGAGGAAGGGGTATGGTGTACAAGATAATTTTGGGAGGTTACCGATAACAAATGAATAAAGTCTTTATGCAGTGAACTCATGAATTTATGACATGTGATTGAGGTATGTGCAACACGAACACTGGTACAGTGATTAGAGGTAAAGAGAGTGAAGAAAAACGTTATTCAATAGAGATAAGGAGAGTGAAGAAAAACGTTGGATGACATTACAAATAGAAGAGCAAAGATACACATAAAGAAATAAAAGTTGGCATTGTAAATGATATGGTGAATGAGATGGTCAAGAGAGAGGTGAACTTGTGAAATGGATATGAAAAGTATGTATAGCAGCATTGAAAGGTAGCTCTATGCCTTGTACTTGAACAAAGGTAGTGCTTGCTATGCTATATAAAGGTAGATTTAGTAAAACTCTCTGTAAAAATTACTATGGAACTAATTTTAGCATAATTAGCAGGACATATGCTAGGACTGAAATTGCATTAAAGGGATTAGCAAAGTCATTGTGGTGAAAGAACATCCATTTAGAAAGGGGAAAGAGCTTGCAAAAGTATCTCAAATGGAGTAGTAACTTGATTAAATTCATCTGTGCAAAAATAATTCCTGCTCATACATCCTCCCAAATCTTACTCATTTCCTAATACTGTGCATAATGACCACAAAGTCTGCTTCTGCTTCTCAAAAGCTGGGGTTAATGTGGAGGTGCCTAGAATTCTTTTGAACAGCTATTCTATATCTGCAAGACATCTAATTCACCCCAGTATGAAATACTGCTTATATCTGTGATAGCTCTTCTTCCACCTCTCTTTCAGCCTGAGTGGAATCAAAAGATTTCTGCCTTATAAATTTTTCTTCTGTTAGCTCACTTCATCCATCCCTTTCTTGTCTTCCATGATCGTGCTTCCTTAGCAATGTTCTACAGGTACTGTTTTGGCCACTTCTTTCATGAACTTTCTGCATGTCTCAAGCCCCTTAGACCTGGATCTGCAGTGTGCAAGTGGATGTTGCTTCTGACAGTTCCTGTATAGAAACAAGCCATGTAAGGATAGGCTATTCTGCTTTCTTTTTTTTTATTCTAATACCACAAAGCCTGCCTTTCCCTCCTTTATTTAGCCCTTTCATCCTTAAAAGTCTGGTCTGTAAACACATGAGGAGCTCGGATTAAAACATGTATGTTTCTTTCTTTTTAGTGAACTCATTAAATGTTTTTTCAGCTAATATGGCTTCATTTAGGGCATAATTTTGTTACTGCCATGTCAGCTGTCATAGAAAAAAAAAATTGCACTGAGTAAGATTTGGGAAAAATCTTTTTTAACTATATAGTGGAACCATATAATGTGAAAGTGCAAATAGAAACTTCAGTTTTGCTTGAGGAATCAGACCAGTGTGCAAAGTGAAGAGGTTAGGGGAACTTACAGTGGCACTGAAGTTCATGTCACTTTAAAATACAATGGAATGGTTGCAAATGTGTGACTGAACTGAAAGGCTACATTCACATTCTTTGCTCTGTGTAACTAGGAATGCAGTTTGTGATGAGATTGATGAAATAGATACTTTTTACTTGGTAGATACTTTCAAAACTCAAAAATGTCTAATTCTAACACTGTTGTACAGAAAAGTGTCTTAAATTACCTGAATTACCAGCAGTCTGAATAGTATTTCCCACCATTGAGTAGGTTGGTTCACCAACAATCTTCTTCATTAACTCCTATATTTTGAAGGTTTCCTGAGAAGTGACAGTCTCCTAGAAGTGATTTTCTGATGTAAAGGGACAGAATAATAGACAATGACCTTGTTGTATGTTCACAACTACCACCCAAAACTCTTCCACTCAGAGCTCAGTACTGTATGTTATACCTCATATTAAGTGAGGATGCTACTGAATAAACCAATAATTCTGTTACTAGTCATATTTCAAGGATATTAAAGTACAGTTTTAAGGATATTAAAGTACAGTGCTACTTGTTGGTCCTTGAATTTATTTACAAACATACAAATATAAACACATTATGCATTTAGTCAAGAGTACGCAAGTTTTATAAATGAGTTATGCCTGTTCCTACCACCTTCTAAAAAAGTGGTAGTTGTGATTATAGACATGTAGTTCATTCACTTATACCACAGAGTACCAGTACATATCATTTTCACATGTTTTCTTCTTGGTCAGTAAGTTCACTGTAATAACCTTTCTCCTCTGAGTATGGAATATTTCCTGGTGGCACAACAAAGTAGTCTTCTAGGGTCCTCTTAGAGCAAGCTAGCAGCTCCTCACTAATATTGCCAGTGGTTACCTCATCCTCTGCCAGAGCAAGAGACCTAAGGAGTGACAGATGAAGATTTATAGGCTAACTTTTTGTGGCAATATTATTCTTTGAGAGAAAGCTGCCAACACATAATCACTGATCAGGAATTCATGAATAAACTTCTGCAGTAAGACTTTAAAGTTGAGTCACATGAAGGCATTACATGTTACTAAGATAATTTTTTGTTAAAGTGATTTAATATCATCAGTGACAAAGCTTGTGGGACAAAAATCACAGGGCTGAACCATGTAATGTTTGCATTGTTCTACAAAGTAAAACATAATGAAAATGAAGATGGATATTAGAAAACAGTTACCATAGGAGACAAGTTTTTTGGTATAAAAGGAGATAAATCATCATTCCAAGTAGAGATGAAAGGCTGTTTTTGTGTGTGGACAGCTTTGTTTTTCTTTCTTTCTTTACAATAATCACTGAAAAAAAATTTAAGGAAAACCAGTTTGATATTTTTGTATACAAAATTTTTCTGAGAACAGTTTGCAAGCTATAGGCAGGTGTCCTGCTGAATGATTTATGAAAGGTAGCTTGGGACCTATAACACAGGAAATGAAAACTACTGAACAAAATGATCATCCTCTCTCTCATGAATGTGTCTGTCTTATTTTACAAAGATTTTCTTAACTACTCCATCCTTCCTATCTTCCCATATATTAATTTACCCAGATGAACTTAAAAACAGCCATTTCCCCAGGAGGATGTCTAACTGAAATACAAATCACCAGCAGGAGTATAAAGCATGGCTGTTGTACAGTTCTACAGTTTGTGGGTTGTTCAGCCACAAAAACAAATTAACAGCAGATTGAGTTTCTGTACATGACATTAAACTTAGGAAACTTACACTTTAGATAAATAAATAGTTACATATGATGAGACACTTTACAAAACTGATATTTTCAATGAGCTATTTACTTGGCACTGTGGATCTTACAAAATTCAAAGATTAGACGAGTGACATTGTCTGTAAGCAGTAAAGTGAGCAAATCATGGAAGAGGCTTTCTTTAAGATAGGCTGGTAATGTACTTTTGGGACATAGCACTGACTCATCATGATTATCATTACTAAAAGCAGACAACTAAATGTCTGATGAGGTGAAAAATTAATTCTTAAATCAGTATTAGCTCTTTCAGTGGATAATATTTCTAAGAGATGTTATATGTTCGTTGAAGGCTAACATTCAAATGGTTAAGCTAGATCATAAAATTTCGTTTCTCTTAAAAGACCACAAAGGGTGAGGTTTTGCTCTTAAAAGAGGATCATAATGGAAAGAGTATTTCTTTGTACAGACGTAACAATTATAGACACAAGTTGCTTCATGTAGAAGCGTGACTTTGACTTGATTCTGGTACCATTATATTCCCTTTGTTTGTGTGATGCAGAAGTTCACTTTTTGCATGGTGTATAAGATTTAAAGCTTACAGGAAATATATACTTAAGACTCCAGAACCTGTTGAGTCAGTAATTGGTCTCATTTTGCATATAGAACGGTAACATAGACCCCCCCTCATCCTGAAAGATCAGCCTGTCAGTCAAAGAGTGGACTGTCACCACTAAGACCTTTACTGACAGTTCTCAGCCAGCCTAAGCATGTCCCATCCAATCAAGAAAAGACTTTCCCACTACCAACACTCCCCAGACCCAACCATCCAGTCCTTTTGTTAACATCTTACAGTGCATCAGCAGCATTGCTTGTGGATTATCATCTTATCATCACTGAAAATCATTTATCGATCTTAGGACTATTAGTTCTGGTGACAGTGATATTCTTGGCCCTTCTTGTGGGAAGAGTGAAGAATATAGAACTGGAAAAGGAAAATCAAAACAAAAGCATTACTTAGGCAAATCTTAATAGCTCCAAGTCACAATAAGCAATGCCTGCCCATGAAATAGGATTGTCATGTAGCGGCAGGTGATTTGTTAAAGTGACAATGCCAGTGACTGAGTGCTTTATTTAAAGAATATTGGGACACTGGTAGCTATAACCAGCAAAAAAAAACCACATACAGAAACCGATAATGTTGATTGTAATAATGCATGGATGAAAGCAGGTTGACCCTACTGTTACTGGCCACCTACATGCATGACACTTTGCCTACTCCTTGACATACAGTAACATTACCCATAAGATGTTGACAAAGATTCCTATTGATTTTTAGACTGATGAAAGGATATGTTAACAATGCGTCACAGAATGTGACTTTTGCGAATGTCCAGTGCCACATAAACATGGTCAACAAGAGCGTGCCAACAAGTTCGTTGGCATGAAGGCTTAGCATGTTCATGAACATATTCAGAAGCTGCTGACTGTGCCCAGCCACTACACCCAAGCTAAGTCATCAAACAGACTTGTCTGTAATGAGGTTGATTTCTATCTGGGCTGGAGAGTGGCTGAGCACCCCAGCTAACCATGTGTGAACTGGCATTATTATCATGATGTGTTCATGAAAGAATTTAATGCTGCATTCAAACCACCACATACTTATAACGCTGCATTCAATCCACCACATACTTATATGTGCTGACAGTACAAAGCAGTCAAACCTCCTTGTCCTTTTCAACCAATAAGCCTTCAAGCTAATACCGCCAGAAAAAGTAGTAGAAGAAACTGGTGGCTGTTGTCACCAAATTAGCCACACAATATCCCCTAATTCTGCTGATAAATCTTGACAGGAGACAAAATGAGAAAGGTAAGAACTCCCCTTCATTGCTTAACAGGCCTCCTTGAAGCCCAGAGATCCTGGACAGCAATAATGAGGTGTCATTTAAGTCTTCTTTATTGAGTTATACTCAAGTCAACTTGTCTACAAATACTTTCAACTTCCCTAAATTGTGACTGTGCAGAGGAGAAACTGTATACCACAATGATAACAGAAATATATGCTCATTCAAATGGATAAGCTTATAAACAAGTGAGGGATTATTGTTGTGAGGAGCTTTTATAATGTACATAATATTTGTGCAAAATTAACTGATGATAAGTGGCAGTACCAAGGATCCAATAGCTTCACAGATGGGCACTACATGAGAGGGCAGTGATATAGATGATCATGGGATACAGTTTATCCATGGTTTTAAAAAAGAAAGCTCTCATATTTGTATGCTTATGATCCTGTTTTATTTGCTGGTTTTGGATTTTTGTCAGACAAATAAATCACTGATGTGCACAGGAAAATGTTCCAAGTAAATAAAAACTTAACTTGTTTGAAAGATAACGTCAGCATCAGTGTAACTTAATACTGATAAGGAGTAATTAGATGCTGTGAAAGTGGTTTATATATTTGTGTACAATGATAACAAGAAGGCAGTAGCAATACAGATGTTGAAAGTACATGTACATGTACATGAAAGTAGGATGAGAGTTTTAATGAATAAAGAGTAGTAAAAAGTTAAATTGCAAGAAGCCTGTATGATGGGATTTTTTTTAGTTTACATATAGATATGAAACCTTATTTTTGCAATGAAAGATAGGTGGTGTGAGTCATTAAAATGGCACTGCCATTTTCAGCATAATGATGTGATTTGTGAAGATTTATGATATAATAGTTGCAAGGTTAATGGAAAGAGGCAGATTATTAAGATGGAGAGAATTTAAAGAAACTCTCTATAGCTAAATGAATTACTAATGAGGTCCACATAACAACTATGAGCATGTGCAGTGGGTATATTTCGTGTAGTAGGTGGAAGCATGAATGACTGCAAGTTAACAGGTCAACTTAGTATGGAAAATGAGTATTAAGTAATCAAAGTCTGAAAACTTAAAAGTTGAATTAACAAACTGTGTCCTTGATAAGTATATAGATTAGTGAAAATTTTCTATAATGAAAGTGGTGAGCTTGAAATATATTTAACAAGAAACCAGTAACTCAAGACATGGCAGTGGAGCACTGCAGTTAGCTGATACCTTAAGTTTAACTTCCAGTAAATTCTAGTTCACCTTTTTGCAGTAATGCAGGAAACTTTATAACACTGCTGATTTACACCTTTACTGTACATCCTTTCAGGAACTATGGTAACATTTATAAGGTATTTTGCAGAGTAACATATTACCCAAGAGCAATACAATGCACATCTTTCGTAAGAGCAATATAATATTTAATTCAATAATTAAAGTGATTGTGAAACATTGTGTGAAAAACTTGTTCTCATCATACTTATTACAAGCTTAGAAAATAAATGAATGGGGTGTATGACTATAGGAACTTTAAACTAACCATACGTAAATAGGGAATAAGCTGAGGTCAATAGGAGATTTAAATGAGAATCATGAAAATGGTTTTTTTATATGATATCAAAAGAAAATCTGAATAAGAATATAACAAAGCGGTGATAAATTAAGGAGAACAACAAACAAAAACTTGGGTTAGGTATGTAAATCTGAAATGGAATAAAGAATTAGAGTGTTTAGAAAAGTTATGGAAAGATGAAGTATAAAGTACTTTGGGAATATTTCAACCATATTGGCATTTACCTGTCCTCTAGTACTGTCAGCATAGGCTCAACACCTTCAGTATTCACCACACGTAATTCATCTGCCATGCTAGAAGAGAATATTTCATTTCAGTACATATGATGATCTTTCCGGTACCATTGTTGGATGACTATGAAAAGTCTATGTTATGAAATAATCATAGAAAAAATGATTAGGTAGGCCTCTATTTTATGAAATACAGAAAGAAAATGTGTATGTTTGTGAGGATTACCCATCATTATAATGATCACAAATAGTTTTTGAACCTAATACTGTACTCCCAGTATAACATCGGATTACCCATCATTATAATGATCACAAATAGTTTTTGAACCTAATACTGTACTCCCAGTATAACATCGGATTACCC
>JAUUEG010021916.1:0-12104 GCA_032361445.1 Panulirus gracilis | reverse complement strand
GATAATGTTCTCGACTTCCACACATTCTTCAACGCTCCCAGAATTTTTGCCCCCTCCCCCACCCTATGATTCACTTCGGCTTCCATGGTTCCATCCGCTGCTAAATCCACTCCCAGATATCTAAATCAAGTTCAACTTTGTAGAGGGAGAAAGTGTTTTTAAATGAATTACAATAGTGTGAAGGAAGAAATGCATTGTCCAGAAAAAAGAGGGAGAGTTGTGTAAGTTAAAAGTGTTTAAAGTTACAACAAAAATGAAAAGAGGAGTAAAAATAAGTTTTGCTTTGATTATTTATGGGGTTAGTGTAGCTCCAGGGCCAAGACAGACATATTTCCATGATGCAATCAAGGGAGGAAGCGGGGATCATGAAATTGCTAAGACATGAAAGCTCAAAACAAGAGTGGCATGTAAGAACACATTGTATCTTGGAGAAAATAGTGCTTCTGAGTTATTTAGATATCATATTCAGTCACCTATATTAGTGTAATTCTAATAATATTACGTACAGTTGCTGTAGAAAAGAAAGTTTATAAAGAGACCAATGACCAGGTATGAATGAAACTGTAGAAAAGAAAGTTTATTAAGAGACCAGTGACCAGGTTTGTATGAAACTACATCTATGAATCTGGTTGTGGACAGGAGGCTGTGGTTTCAGTGCATTACATATGACAGCCAGAGAATGGATGTAACAAATGAGGCCTTTTCTTTGTTCCTGGCATTACCTTGCCAGCAGGGGAAATGACAGAGAAGAAAGAAAGGGAAATAAGGAGAATGGACACAGTGAAGAATTAAGATGAGAAAGATTTTTTTGGCGAGTGTTAGAGTTATATACTGATGAAAGCCATTTATGATGGTATTGCCATGTAGAATGCATGCACATAAAAGGGTGATAAAGAAAATGCATTGTAGTACCCTATAACTGAAAGTAAAGGAAAAGAGGTAAACCTCAAAAAAGGTTAGATGTAGGAAACTGGCTGCTTAGGACATAGATATTTCAAATAAGGACGCAACAAATTTTTTTCATCGATTGATAAGAATAAAATACGAAAAAAAATTAAGGCTCATATTTTCAGACATTTAGTTAGCACAACTGGTGCTGGTAGGGAAGATGAATAATGCCTGAAGTATCAAGAAAAACATTTGGGTAAGCAAATGCTGGAAGTAATGAAAGGGAAAATATTCCCTTCAAGGAATGAAGAGGGTTGTTGGAAGTATGGTACACCACAGTATAAGATACACAACCCATTTAAACATAAATCTGTATAGGGCTTCCACTACACAGAAAGATAAAAATTTGCACTAATTAGTGGCCGAATGTGATTCACTGAGTTAGCATTGTTTAGTGTGAGGAATTTTGGAAGAGATGTGCTAATGGGAAATATCTGATCCAAATAATTAAAGATGTTCTGAACTTAAAAGGAATTTAAGAAAAGACACCAAAATGAATAACAGAGAGTATGTATGAGAAATGAAGATCATGAAATTGGGATGATACGAGCCACAGTATGGCGAAAGACATATTGAGCATATGTGTAAGAAAATAGTAGTTTTGGACAAATGTTTAAAGGAGATTCTGCAAGAAAGAACTTTGTTACTTACTGTAGTGAAAACAGCATACAAATGTATAAAGAGAATATCCATTTTAATTCAACTTGACTATTAAGCTCTCATCTCACCTCATAATCTTCGAGGAGTATGCAACAAAGAGCCTGGAACTGTCAGGAGACCAGATTACAAGAGAGATGCTACCACCCATCCCACTGTGAACTACAACTGGTACCTCACGCCCAACATCCCAAACCACCAGCTGGCTGTTGCTGCCTCCTACACAAACTAGCAGATTACCCTGAAATAATTAATGAAGTTAGAAAGCAAAATGTTAAGAAAACTATGAACTTTAGAATCTATGAGTAACTTACATAAAGTACAAATCATATGTAAGAGACCCTTAATGCACCATGCAATAGCATATAGCATACACAATAAATCTATCATTTTTAAACACTACAAATGACAAAATGAACTATAACAGTTAAAAGACTGAAGCAAACTAAATATAAAGATAAATTTATCATTATTTTTCATTCAGACCAACCCTCTCAGCCACTTTTTAAGGCATGCAAGAGATACATGGGTAGCATTCTTTCTTGCCAACCTTTAAGAATAGCACTTTTATAAATAGCAAAAATAAAATCTTATAAAAACAGGACATAACAAGAGTTATATTATTGTATCAAGCATGAGTATGACAATGAAATAGGTTAACAGAGTGGTTAAGGGTACCACAAAAGAAAAGTTCTGAGCAAAAAAGGCCTCCTTCTGTTGTGACAATATTTGTCATTTGATGGATGCCTAAGTTGATCATGGACATCCAAGCTGCTTGACAGCATATCCAAAATGGCGAGGTAACAACCTGAATTTATAAACAAACCACTGATCCAAAACGGTGAGGTAACAACCTGAATTTATAAACAAACCACTGAAGTTCAAAATAATCAATGTCAGAGGACTATCCACATCATTGCAAAGCACTTTATTTTGCTGCAGACTTTCATCAGCCATCCATTTTCCTAAAAGTACAGTCTGTGGAGCTTGACTACATTTGTAAATCTCTGGTTTCAATACATAATACAGCAAAACTAGAGATTAGATATCTGAAAATGAGGAAAATTAAGGAAAGAAAGACAATCAAATATAAGAAAATGAAAAACTCAAGAGAGAAGTGTACTAAAACAGTTGTCACTGGCTAACAGAGCTAGTTGTGTCAATCCCTTAAAGGAACTTTTTTTGACATAAACAAGGCAATGTAATGCTAAACATCCCAAGTTACCTTACTGAAAAATGTCAGGCTTTGGTCTGAAATCTTTAACAACCCATCTCCCAAATTTTCAGTTACCCATCTCTCAATAATACCCTCTGCTATTTCACCAGAATCAGAGGTTAGATACCAGTCAAATTTGCCTGACTTACTTCCCTCATTTCTTTTCACAGATATGGATGGGATGATAAACCCGTCCTCTATCAATATGGGGGAGATGGTTATTAACCCTTTCACTGCAGCCACTAAATATATCTGAATAACATTTACACCATGTCATTGAGAAGTACAGATCTACTCCACAACTTTCAAAAATACTCCCTCTATTGGACCATTTATGATATCATGATGACCTTAAAAAAAAAACATATCCACCCCCATACTACCAGACGTAAGCTATGCTGAGTTTCACTTTACCCTTAACTCTCTCATGTTTGGAGCTGGTTTTATTGCTTGACAAGTGAGTTACATACATGGATCACATAAAACATCTATATTTGCTTTTTTCCCACCCCTTTTTTCCCAGTTGTGTATGCATCTATTTGAAGATAGTGCATGACAATTATGTTATATATGCTTGGTGTCTTCATTATGCAATCTACCACATGCCCTTTTCTTCTCATCCATCCACCAAGCAGTTTCTTTTTCATTCCTACATATCATAACTTTATATCCTGCTACTAATTCAAAACCATTAAGTCTTTTTCCAAACATTCTAAACACCACATTCACACATAACTGCATCCCTACATTAACTGTGCTTCCATCTAAACTTTCAGTCACCCCTTCCACACTCTCTGCATTCTTGCTGATTCATCTTCTTGCCTGCCAACACTTTTACTCCTCATTCTACCTGACATCATTCCTCAACTTCTCCCTGATCCTCACCCTAACAAGCACCACATAATGATCAGAGTCTCCAAACAATTCTTTCTCAACTCTAGCATTGAGCACAGTCTTTCTCAACCTTTCATCCACTGCAGATAGTCCTCAAACCCTTTTGTTCTCTTCCATCATTCCTTATTCATGTATACCTGTGGGTCATATTTTGCTGAAAAAAGCTATTTGCAAGGCATAAACCCTCCTAAGCACAGAAATCCACAAGATAACTTCCATTCTCATTTACTCCAGGCACTCACCATTACCATCTATCTCAACAAGTAATGATGTCCCACCTTACATACATATCACCTAATACAACCACCTTTCTCTACCTATCTTTGATGCCTATTCCCCCTGGAAATCCCTTAAATGGGTGGCCACAGCAAGAGAGTATCCTTAACTAGTAAACTCCACTGCCACTTCTTAGCCTTCATGCCTCATCCTTAACAGGCAACTGAAAGAAGGTAACTTCAATTCAGTTTTTGCAGAGACTCCTTCTTAAAGTTCCTACTGACTACTACTTATTGCTCTTGCATAATGTTCCTACCAACTACATTCTACCTAATGCTACTGCCAATATGTTCCTACCTACTACTTCTATTAACTGCTCCTACCATTTTGCCACCGGTAGG
Source organism: Panulirus gracilis (assembly GCA_032361445.1). Lineage (NCBI taxonomy): Eukaryota > Metazoa > Arthropoda > Malacostraca > Decapoda > Palinuridae > Panulirus > Panulirus gracilis. The sequence continues at coordinate 7,772 of JAUUEG010021916.1, read as the reverse complement.
GCTAGTGCATAGCAGTTACACAGGAAAATCTAGAGTTATGAAGAATGAGCAGTGTGAGTTAAGTGTTGTCAAGTGTTATGTGTGACTGTATGTTTGTGGACAAAATGCCAGTAGTCCATGTGTGGGTGAGGTAGAAAGAAAAGACAGCCATCTATGTCAGAGGAGTGCAACTTGACAACCACTGAAATGCTGGCTAAATACACAGATGTGAGTAACCCTCACTATACCCTCGCAATTTACAAACACTGGATCCATACATCCTCTACTTCTGAAACCACATTGCTCCTTCCTAATCTTTTTTCTGTAATATGCCTTCAATCTCTCAATCACTAACTCCCCTTCCCCCACCATAAAACTTTCCAGGTACTCTCAACAAATTATACCTCTATAGTATGACCACTCACCTTTATACTCCTTGCTTTTATGTGGTGGCAATATAAATGCATTCTGCCAATAATCAAGCATTTCACCATGATCCATACATACACCGAAAACCCTTACTAACCAAACAACACAGTCACCCCCTTTCTTAATAAATTCAATAGTAATACCATCCACTCCAGCTGCCTTGCCATATTTCATACTTCATACAGCTTTCAACACTTCTCTCTCTACCAAACCACTTTCCATTACTCTCTCACTTCACATATCACCTCGACCCAAGCACCCTACATCTGCTGCCCTAGCATCAAACCTGTTCAAGAGTCCTCACTTCATCTCTACTTGTTACCACTTCTGCTTCTGCCCTCTTCACCGATGTTCCTATTTGTTCTTTTAATTTTTACACATTATTAACCTTCCAAAACACCTTATTCTCCCTAAGTTTACTGATACTTGATAACCCCAACTCTCATTTGCCCTCTCTTTCAACCTTCCTCTTCACCTCCTGCCACTTTCTCTTATACACCCCCAATCATTTGCACTCCTTCCCTGTAAGTACTACCCAAATGCCTGCCTTTTCTATTTCACTAGCAACTTTACTTTGTCCCACTACTCACTACCCTTTCTTATCTGCCCACCTTTCGAATGCCACATGCATCTCTCAGACATGTCAGCACTGCTTGCCCAAATAGCTCCCATTCCTAATCAACTCCCCTTGCTACATTTACTCTTACCTTTTGCCATTCTACATTCAATCTCTCCTAGTATTTCTTCACATGTCTCTTTTCCAAGCTCACTTACTTTCACCATTCTCTTCTCACCGAAATTGTTTCCTCTTTTCCTAAAACTTCAACAAATCTTCACCCTTGCCTCCAAAAAGTAGTGATCATACATCCCACCAGCTGCCCCTCTCAGCACATTGACATCTAGAAGTCTCTCTCTTACACATCTATGAATTAACATGTAATCCATTAGTATCCACTGAGCATCTTTTCTACTCACCAAATCACGATTTCAACTTCATACACACTTGTGTATGTCCCTTTTTTTAATCAGGTTTTGCCAATCACCAGTCCTTTTACAGCACACAACTAAGAACAAGCTCTTCATCATTTCTATTCATAATACTGAATACCCCATGTCTTTCAATCATACCCTCAACTGCCGCATCACTCACCTACGCATCTAAATCATCCATCGCTAATACCAGGTCTCATGCACCAAAACTGCTAACACACTCACTCAGCTGCTCCCAAAACATTTACTTCTCGTGATCTTTCTACTCATAGCCATGTGCATAAGTACTAATAATCACCCACCTCTCACCTTCCACTTTTGTTTCTACCCACATCAATCTAGAATTTTCTACTTTATACTCTTTCACACACTCCTACAACTCCTGCTTCAGGAGTAGTGCTACTCCTTCCTTACTTGTCCTTTCACCAACCTGACTTTACTCGTAAGACATATCCAAATCATTCTTACCCTTTACCCTTGAGCTTTGTTTCACTCAGAGCCAGATCATCCAGGTGTCTTTCCTTAAACATACTACCTATCTCTTCTCAACATGGTTTGATCCACACACATTTAGACACTCCAGCCTGCATTAATAATGTCCTCAGTCATTTCATTCCATTTAGTTATCACTTTTATACTATAAAAATACTCCTTTTTTAACAAGGTTCTTTAGTTTCATGTTATGTCCTTTGGTTGCTCTGTTCCTATATCTCTTGAATAACTTTTCATTGTCCATGTCAATAATCTAAATCATAACCTTAAAAGTTGTGATCAGGTTGCCCCTCACTCTTCTTTCCTCCAAGGAGGGTAAATTCAAAGCCTCAGCTTCTGCCTGTAATTCAGCTCTCTTAATCTTATTATTGTCTTTGTTGCCTTCTTCTGAACCTTCTCTAGTGGCTCTTTGTGCTTTTATAAGTACAGTGACCAAACTTGAGAAGCATATTCTAGTTTTGGACTTAAGTAGGATGTGCACAGCTTACTAAACATTTCTGTATCCATATACTTGAAAGTTTTTCTAACAACTGTCGGCAGACAGTTTGTCTCCTTAACTATTTTCCTAATGTGGGACTCTGGCAACAGGTTAGGGGTCAATCCCAAATCCTGACACAGAATCCTTAAGCTTATTTTCTGCTGGATAATAATAAAATTGAGGCCCTCTTTCAATCTATTTCATCCTTGTTTCTTTACTATCCTCCATGTTTTCACTTCCTGCATGACCTTTGCATCATCTGTAAACATATTCAGGTAGGAGTTCATAGCTTTTAAGCAAATCATTCAAATAGATAATCTCAACCCATATGGAGAAGTTTCACATGTATCTTTCACACCCTTCCACTGAGATAATCTTTTATCCATCGAAGGAGTTTCCACTTTATTCCTGCCTGGTGATCCAGCTTCTCAATGAGCCTCCAGTGCGGTAGTATCAAATTCTTTCTGGCAGATCAAATACAAACAATCCACCCAGCTTTCTCTTTTGTCTATGACAGAGCTGTTTCCCATGTTGGCCAGGAACAAATGAAGAAATGGCACTTGCTAGCTCAAATCTACTCTCTAGCTGTCATTGATAATGCATCAAGACCAGAGTCCCCTATCTACAGCCAAGCCCAATAGACCTTTCCATGGTTTCCTCTGACCCCTTCTGATGTCTTGGTTCAGCCCAGCTACCAGCACATCACTCCATGAGTGACATGTCACTCCAACTTACATTTCCCATGCATGCCTCTTACCCTTCTGCATGATCTGGCCCCAATAAATCAAAGCATTTTTCACTCCATCCTTCCATCTCATCTTTAGTCTTCCCATTCTTTTTGTTTCCTCCATTTCTGATTCATATATCTTCTTAGCCTCTCCTCATTCATCCTCTCCTCAAATCCAAACCGTTCCAGCACACCCCATTGAACCCCTTCAAACATGCTTGGCTTACTAATAAACTCCCACACTGTCATTCCTTAATTAATCAACCCTCCTCCCATCACATATTGTCCTCAGGTATTAACAATCAAATATTCCTATCTCTGCCCTCACAGACAGTAATTTCATCTTCCATGCAGTCTTAGACACATCCAGAAACTTTGCACCCTCACTCATCCAATGGTTCACTTCAGCCCCTGTAGTTTCTTCTACTGCCATGTCCTCTCCCTGTTATCTCTAAAATACCTCATTTCCTTCTAATTCTCTCAATTCACACTCACACTCAAACCAAACCATCTCTCTCCCCAGCTAAACCTTATCACCTAACTTTTATTCCCATTAATTCTCAAGTTTCTTCTATCAAACACTCTCCCAAACCCAAACACCAGTTTCAGCAGTTTCTCACTCAAGTCTGCCACTTGAGCTGTGTCATCTGCAAACAGGTCCCAATGACTCCCATCAAACTACATATTTGCCCCATTCTCTAATACCCTTACATTCACCTCCATCACCACCCTATCCACAAACATACCAACAGCCATGGTGACATCACACACCCTTGTTGCAAAACCAAAAATCTTTAAATTCTTATAAGAAAAACCAAAAACCTCATCATATGAAAAAATACATGCAAACACACATAAGGAACATATGCACATAAAAAGTTTTGATCAACATGACCATTCAAAACAAAACCTAAGGTCACAACGATACTGTAGATCTAGCATTGGCAGCATCTCCAGGTACATTTTTTCTCAAGGTTATTATTAATACAGAGAACTTGAAATGTGTATCATGAGACTATGAATAATAGAAAAGGATAAATATCTAACTCCTCTGAAAGCTTAAAAAAAAAAGGTGAAGACACTATAATTCAACATCACCAAGGTCAATAATGGTGAAATAAACAAGTGAATGATGGGAAAGGCTGGCTGCCTGGTGCTACCTCGACCCAGCATGATGACAACAATGGCCTGAGTGGGTTATTTTATGGCTATTTAGACTGTGAATGAACATCAGGCCTAATATGTTTTCAGATGGTTGAAGGAAGTAAATCCTCAAAGGTACTACATATCCTGCAGGATAAAACTACATTCTAACTTCCTAATGAGCATATGTCTATAATGCTCACAGGATTCTGTCTTCAGGTAAGAGATAACATACAGAAGGATTATCCCCCCTCTCTTACAATGGCATTTCTGCCATGATATATGACTAATGTGAAAGACTCTGGTGGTGAATACTTAGTGAAGTCTTCAGGGGTCCTCTACCTACACTGCCAGGGTTGAAACTAGGCTCTTGGGTAAGGTCACCATTCAACCAAGCTGCTGGAAGCCACATCCTGCTTGCCAACATAGCCTCCACAACCAAGCTGGTCTGGTACACTTTGTAGGCACTAGCCCAGGGCACTATTTACTTCTCTACCATGCGTTCCATGGAGTTTCAGATGATAACAGGCAAAATGTTGAAGAGTCTTGGGTCCTGGATGTCTAAGGTGTTCTCTCTTTTTATGCATATTGCAGCTCTGGATTTCTGTACTAACCTTTGGGTGCCAGGTGAGAGAACTGATGGGAGTTGCACTAGGATGGGCCAATAGTGAGACACATGAGCCAGATGGGCGGGTCACGACATTTACTGGGTCTAATGTCCATAGCAACACACCACACTCACAGCCTACAGCCAAAAGTGAGGATGAATATGGCCTGGAGAAAAAAATGAATCCCTTATAAAGTAATATGCATATTATTGAAAAGAAAGTAAATTTCGATAATAACAGGGTCCATTTGTAACACAGATGTTAAAAAAAAGTTACAGACCTGCATTCAGCCTGGAAAGCTTTTATTTTATAGTAAAACCAGGAACTCCCATCATGGGGGTGTCCATGGCAAAAGAGTCCACTTAACCCTGTCCTTCACTGCCTCCCATAAATACACCATTTCAAGCATTCTTCCCCAATTTCTCTCCTCCAGTTTTCTTCCACTTCATTTACCCATAGCACATGAGGTCTTCCTCTCACACCAACCCCTCTAATCATACTATCATACACTCTTCTTGTAAACTCCCCATCTTGCACTCTTTCCACATACCCAAACCACCTCAAAGTATTACGTTTCACCCACTCTACCACTCTACAGTTCATTGCATTCCCTGCCATACCAAGTCTTTCATAAATCTCTTCCTTACTTTCTTAATTACATCTTGTCATACCAAATGCACCTCTCAAATAAATCATTTCTACAGCCTGGATTCTTGACATCTGTGACTCATCCCATGCCCATGTTTTGGCTTCAAAGGTTAGGGTTGGGGGATCTGTGCTGCACCTTATACCATTCTTCACTCCCATACTTACAACAAAACCCTTCATTATTCTATTAAAAGACCCAGTGATTCTTCTACCTTGTAATCCTTTCACTTATCTCTCCTTCCATATCACCAAACTTACCCTACACAGCTGGAAATGTTATCTTGCACTAAATTGTACATCCATGAATGCTATTATTAAGCAATCATACAAAACTGTAAAATTACTACTGTCTAACCTCTACAATTTGGACTGACTGGGTGACTGGGTGAGGAAAGGTTGACAAAGAGGTTATATGTGTCAGAGGTGGAGGGAACAAGGAGAAGTGAGAGACCAAATTGGAGGTGGATGGATGGAGTTAAAAAGATTTTGAGTAATAGGGGCCTGAACATACAGAAAGGTGATAGGCATGCAAGGAATAGAGTGAAATGGAATGATGTGGTATACCGAGGTTGATGTGCTGTCAATGGAGTGAACCAGGGCTGCAGACCAACCTTCACTGGAAACCAATCACTCTCCTCTCTTCCTACTTGTACACGAGCCTTACACCCTTGGTAAATCTTCTCACTGCCTCTAGTAGCTTACCTCCAATACCATATATTCTTAATACTTTCCACAAAGCATCTCTATCAACCCTATCATATGCCTTCTCCAGATCCATAAATGCTGCATACAAAGCCATCTGTTTTTCTAAGTATTTCTCACATACATCTTCAGAGTAAACACCTGATCCACACATCTTATACCACTTCTGAAACCACACTGCTCCTCCCCAATCTGAAGCTCTGTCACTGCCTTCATCCTTTCTATATTCACCCATATAATTTTCCAAGTACACTCAAACTTATGCTTCTGTCGTTTGAACACTCACCTTTATCCCCATTGTCTTTACCCAATGACACTATAAATGCTTTCCACCAATCCTCAGGCACTTCACCATGATCCATACATACACTGAATATCCTTACCAACCAATCAACAACACAATCACACCCTTTCTTAGTAAATTCAACTACATTACCATCCACTCCTGCCACCTTGCCAAATTTCATTTTCTGCAAGGCTTTCACCACCTTTTTTCTCTTCACCAGTCCATTTTCCCTGACTCTCTCACTTCACACACCAACTCGACCAAAACACCCTACATCTGCCACTCTATCATAAAACACATTCAACAATCCTTCAAAATACTCACTCCATCTCCTCCTCACTCCATCACTACATGTAATCACATTCCCCTTGCCCCCTTCACTGATGTCCCCGTTTGTTCACTTATTTTTTGCACATTATTCACCTCCTTCCAAAACATCTTTTTATTTTCCCTAAAGTTCAATGATAGTCTCTCACCCCAACTCTCATTTGCCCTCCTTTCCTTGTAAGTACCGTCCAAATGCCTCTCTTTTCTCTTTCACAAGCAACTTTAATTCTCAATCCCACCACACTCTACCCTTTCTAATCTGCCCACTTCCCACCTTTCTCATGCCACATGCATCACTACTTCCCTAAATACATCCTATTCCTCACCCACTCCCCTCACTTCATTTGCTCTCACTTTTTGCCATTCTACACTCAATCTCTCCTAGTATTTCTTCAAACAAGTCTCCTTTCCAAGCTCATCTACTCTCACCACTCTCTTCTCCCCAACACTCTCTATTATTTTTTGAAAACCTCTACAAATCTTCACCTGTGCCTCCACAAGATAGTGATCAGACATCCCATCAGCTGCCCCTCTTGCAACATTTACATCTAAAAGTCTCTCTTTCATACATCCATCAACTAATACGTAACCTAAAGCCCTTTGACCGTCTCTCATACTCACATAAGTGCGCTTGTGTATATCTCTCATTTTAAACCAGGTATTCCCAATCATTAGTCTTTTTTCAGCACACAAATCCACAAGCTCTTGACCATTTCCATTCACAACATTGAATACCCCAACATACCAATTATACCTTCAAATGGCACATTATTCACCTTCACATTCAAATCACCTATCACTAATACCCAGTCTTGTGCATCAAAACTGCTGACACACTCACTCAGCTGCCCAAAAAATATTTGCCTCTCATGATCTTTATTCTCATGACCAGCTGCATAAGCTCAAATAATCATCCATCTCTTGCCATCCACTTTCAGTTTTACCCAAATCAATCTAAAAAAT
>JAUUEG010021806.1:0-12105 GCA_032361445.1 Panulirus gracilis | reverse complement strand
ATATAAATATATACGGTTCCGCAGCAGCTTAGCAAGTTAAGCCATTACCTCAGGATAAGTACATGGGACCTTGAGTCAGGTTTACACTGTTATATGAGACACCTGACCATCTTTGAGTCAGGTTTACGATGATATAGTGAACTCTGTTTACAGGACACCTGACCACCTTTGAGTCAGGTTAATAGTGTTATAGTGCACACTGTTTATAAGACACCAGTTTATCTTGGTGAACCAAATATAAAAAAATGAGAAAATGTTTCTTTTCGAGGATTTGTTTCATCTTAGCTGAGATAACGGCGAGGATATTGCTGTGTGTGTGTGTGTGTGTGTGTGTGTGTGTGTGTGTGTGTGTGTGTGTGTGTGTGTGTGTTTCAGAAAGGGAAAATGACAAAATATATGAATATAAGTGAGAGAAATCAAAATATCTCATGCATTACCAGTCACCTCCATGTTCACTGAGGAGGATGACAACCACAATCATCTTCACTACAAAGGCTTTTGTCCTAACAAAGACCATCTTCACTACCTCTTCATCTTCACTACGCACTCATATCTTACATTCATATGAATGATGTGAAAGGCCGTCTTCAGAACATCTTCATATTAACTGTACCATCAAAACTAGTGATCTGTAGCAAAAGAACATTTATTCATAGTTTGAGTCTAATCTGTGATGTAAATGTGTATCTGAACATCTTATTTTTGTATTTTACTGTAATTTTGACAGTGATTAGTGCAATATTTAAGTTACCATCTTTGATTTTCTTTATATGGTTTCTAGTGATAGGCTACATACTTCATCACTCTACAAATATCTGTTATGGTTGGAATTCCTTTTATTTTCCATTATGAAGATTATTTTCATAACTTCATCTCATTTCACTGTATTCTACCTTTCCTCTTTTTGCATTTAGTCAAGCTGAATTTCATAAATCATATGTTCACCAAGTTTGATCATGTTTGTGTCTCATTTTGGGTAATGGCAATCTTAAAAGTTATGTATCTCATAAGGGTGTCATCTGCAGGTTTAAGTTCATTGATAAGTCTTTTACATAGATGTGAAATAGCAGCAGCCAGAAGACAGCTTGTAAGACAATGGTGTTTCCTTTAACCAGCTTTCAAAAGGAACCTCTGGTGTCCTTTGCATCCTTCTGTTTAGGTAATTTTCAATTCTGTGAGTCAATTATCTTCATACTCCATGAAAATCCACTCTTTTTCACAAATCTCATTTGGGAATAGTGTTGTATGCCTTCAAGCAGTCCAAGTACACACAGCCCACTCTCATCCTTATTTTCCTGGCTTGTGCTTAGTTGGTCATAGAAGTCTTTGAAATTCATTATGCATGGCCAGTTTACTCCTAACCAGTGCCTCCTTTAACTTAGGTAGAGTCTGCTTTGGATTAATTCCCTGTTCTTATTGACTACCTTTTCATGTGTTATATTCATCTGATACTTTTGTTGTGATACCAGCCTGTACTTATGTGAAATTGTTCTCATGCTTTTCTTGAAATAGACACAACTCACTCTCTTTTACTTCCTTAGCTCTGGTAAGTGTTTTACAAAGTTCCTTAACATCTTAGTGCCTTGTTATCTGTGTCTGCTTTTTGCATGAGCACATGGGATGAGATTTTAATAGGGCTATGTTCCTCATATGGATATACATTCTTCAATAACTAGTTTGTGTTTTACCTAACAGTCCCATACATACTGTGGTCTTTCCCATTCCATTTAGTTAATGTTAGTAATATCATGTCTTCCACTGTGAAAACATTTTATAACTTAGCATTCATCTCCTCACATATTTTCCTTTTGAATACCAAAAACCTTTCCTTCTGAGTCCTTCATTCTGAATATCAGTTCAATAAATCATTTTGAAACTTGATAATCATTGCCTTTTCTGCAATTTTTTTTCTAATTTCACAGGACTACTTTCTTGATTTACATCCTCACAATAGTAAATGTTTACTTTTCTTAGTCTTTTAACATCTGTTAAACCATGAATCTTTCTTTTATGGGTTTCTTCTTGCATATCAAATCATTTAAGCATATCTTCTGACTTCATTTTGTACATGACAGAACCTCTGATAGCACTATTTCATACTTTGACTGTAGAATTCCATACCCCAGTATATGTTCCTTAAGAATTTGTTTAGCTTTTTAAAGTACCATTTCTTTGTATCCTCTAAGTGTTTGTGCTTCTTTGTTTATATTGCTATTCTTCAGTATACATATACCATGATTTTAGTATTGGATGATCACATTTCCCAAGTGAGATACCATACAGATTGTTTTCCATTTCCAGGATATTGTAAGTGGTCAGTAGGAACCTTACGTAGGAGCCTCTGCAAACACTGCACTAGAAACACCCCCTGTCAGTGGCCTGTACAGGGGGAGGCACTAAAGGCTAGGTAGTGGCACTGAAGGTCACTGGTTGTAGAGGCTCTATTGCTGTGGCCAGCCCTTTGAGGGAGTTCCAGGAGGGAATAGGCATCAAAGATACAGATAAAATTAATAAACAGATGTATTCTGTCTGCACCCTATCAATGTATTCTGTCTGTACTTATTATTATATTCTGTTGCACCTTATCTTTGTATTCTGTCTGCACTCTAACATTGTATTCCATCTGTACCCTACCATTTACATGCACAAATCAACTAGTTTATGCACCCCCTATACCCTTACGATTTTTTTTATTCCATTGAAAAGAAAATCCTGTGTTATATACCTTTTCCACCTTTGTCATATAGAGGACAGTCTCACCCGAGAGTATAATACATGAAAATAAGATATTTCTCTCCTTACACATCTCTCTCACTAAGATCTAGACCAAGATATTATGACATTACCCCTACTCACATATTTTTTCCACTCTGATCTCCAACACATTTCTTTAATCCCTCCCGCAGTTGCAAAATGGAAAAGGGCCAAAAGCTATTTTGTAAACTAATTATATCTTTAGAACAAACTAGATGTATTATACAATTCAATACACCTCATTCCAAGTTTTGCACCAACATACACCTTCCAAAAATATGTCTCCATTACCATTATCAACCATACTATGTGGATTATATGGCATTACAAACTTTTCTATCTCTTTATTAAATAACATAATTCCAATATTGTTTATTAATCTCTTATACTTTACCATTTACCATTTTCAGTCATGCATCCCACTATATTTGCATTCTATATGCTGCTACTTTAACTTAACCATAGTTTTTAATAACCCATTTCAATGTCATATCCTTTCCCAAATTTCTCCAGTTACCCTATGTACAACTAACTACATCTTTCTTTAAATAAGAATCTAAAAATTGATCTGATTATGTCTTCCTTTGTATAAGAACCTATAAATTCATCAAAAATTCCATTCAAAAGATGATCCTTTTAATACAAAAATAATTCTTTTTTACAACTTTAAGAAATCTACATTCTATTCCTTCCTAAAGGAATCAATTACAATTCTATAATAATTCTAGTAAATTTCCATAAAATTTAACTAAATCTGGAGAAATTACATCAGTTTTTCCTTCCCCCCCCACCCTCTCTCTCTCTCTCACCTATGGAGAAGACAAAGCAGTTATCAGTGTATCATACAAAAAATGACTTACCCTTTTGTAATTGTAGCAAATGTTGATCTTGCCACACAGCTGAGGTATGCAAGATCTCCTGAGTCAATTCGTACACCAAGAGCTCTGTAACCTAAATCATGGAGTCCTAAAGCTACAGCACAGAAATTCAGAAGTCCACTCCTGTAGGGTATAAATATTTTGAATTAACTATCAATATCAAACACCATAAAAAATGCACTTTCTACACACTACACATGCACACAATTTTCTTTTGCAAGATGGTAGTTGTAATTAGACTTCTTTCCACTTTGTTCTATTTTTCTCACTTTACGTTAAGTTTGTCTGAGGTTCTTCATTAATGTATTTGACCACAGACAGACTCCAGCTGTTGTCAAATACATGAATGATGAAGTTTATCCTAATCAAATTTAACAGTATAACAATGGGACAGAACTGAAAGGAGGCCTAATAATGACAATTATCTTGTGGAAGACAAATTATGGGAACCAACATGTAAAAGGGCTTTTGGGTTGACACATAATATAGTCTACTCCCAGATCATCAGAGCAGGAGGATTATTAAGGAGATAAATTATTTACTAGTTAATATCAAAATTAGTTTTAACCATAGAGAGATGCAAATTTTCAGAAAAGTATTTACAGCATATATATGACAAACTAGAGCATGTAACACCACTTTGGTCACCTCACTTAAGGGCACAAAGTGATTTTTTTGAGATCCAGAGGCAGGCAACAAAGATTGTATGAAAAGTAAAGAACTTGGCTTCAGAGAGAGGCTAGCTGCCTTAGAAATACACGTGTTTAAAGAATCAAGGAAGATGAGTGAAAACATAAGAACATACAAGTTTCTGAATGAATGGAACGAAGCAACTACTGAACAGGTTTTCTAAATCAGGGACTACGGGTTGATGAGAGATCATGTAAAGAAAATAAGAAAACATAAAGTTACCAAGATGTGAATTTTTTTCTATACAACACTGTTCTGGATATGTGGAAAAAGCTGAAAGAAAACTATGAATGCAGATGGCTTTGAAATTTTTAAAGATTATATGATGTAAAAGAAAGTTTAAGATATGTCCTCTTGAGTACAAAACTACCATGCTATATTGCACAGTCAGGTAATCACATATATCCATATCTCTTTCTGCTCTTTGCAGTATGGTTCAAGCACAAAACTCTCCAAGTACATCTGGCTTTCCTACTCTAGTCATTCCTTCAACATCCATTTCTCGCACATGCTCCCTAACTGTGTTTGCTCCAAACATCTAGGTTTTCCAAATAAATAATTCTAAGTTACCACATAAATATGAAATTTTCATTGGAATAATAAGTAATTTTACATCTGAATCACACATTATGCTTTCAATAACATTTCCTCTCAAAACAATAACTATAGTGTTAAAAAAATACAAACATATGCAGCATGAGCAGCATCTATGAAATTAATCCCCTAAAAAAAGAAAGATAAAAGCATCAAATATTTTTCATGAGATGCATGTTACCAAAAGTGTGTTGCAATCATGTTTAGGAGCCATTATGAGACACAAATAATTTATAAAGATGATTTAATTACAAGCCTGGCTATTATGCTCAACCAATAATCAATGATCTAACAAACAGCAGTCAACTGCTTACGTACTAAACTCTCACCTTTGCTGCCAACAAAGGCTTGCTATCAGTTGTTGTCCTGACATCGTCTAATAAGCAAGGTGGAAAATAAATTCAGTATGATAGTATGATATCACAAATCTTGTCAGAGTTGAGAAATAATCCAGTCCTTTTATCAAAATGGTCTTGCTCCAGTAGGGTGAACACATGCAAGCAAATATCTGTCTCTGCATCTTAAGGATAATTTCACTCAAAGGGTGATAAAAACTCAAGTATTCTATCACAGGAGAAATCATTCTCTATAATAGATTAATTAAAACATGAGAATAAAAGTGCCACAAAGTGACTCTATGCTAAATCTTAACTTCATAATCAAAAATAATATAACCAGGCATACATGAAGCTCTAAGCAATAAGTAAGAGTCTTACAAAACAAGAGCAGAAAATACGCTTCTTTTATAGAAAGATAGGAATATGTGGACCCCATCTGGTTTTAAGTTAATGCTCACAATGATTTGCCTCTAACGCATTACAAGTAACCAGCTTTTTAAATTCTTGAACAATAAATTGCCCATCCTAGCCTTTGTAACTGAACTTATTCATTTATTCAGAAACATGATCAGAATATTTCCAACTTAAATGCAAGAGTGTTACAAGGTAACAGTATAACTAATCATGAAGCATAGGTAATGGCATATCTTTCTTTAGGAATCAGGAAATATATCAATATAACTTTTTGTGAGGTAACTGGAATATTTAGAGTCTGGAGAATAAGTTATGAGAATACACAGTAAGAACATTTTTCATTACAGGATAAGTAATTTTTAACTTGAAAAAAATCATTCATTTCCAATAAGTAGGATACAAGTTATATACTCCCTAAAGCCAGCAAAAATAAATTGTTAAGTAAGATCATCACTATCTGCTTTCCTCAATAGCTCAAAATATATACTTGACAAGAAAAGAAGGAAAACCTTCGGTTCACCCTCAAAGTGGATTGGGTTTAATAAAATGACCATAAATATAGGCACTTCTCATACAAAACCCTAAAAATGTGAAAATAATATTACATTATAATGTAGAAAAGATTAAAAGATTGCATACTACAACCCCTCCAAAATTCAAACTCCTTCATTTGATAACAGGATATTCTAAAATTTTCCTAAAGACTGATTAATATTTCATAATAAACAATAGGTCAATAAAGATAAACTACATGATTAAAAAATCGATCGAAGAACTGAGGCAAAGTAGCCAATAAGAGATCCTTCACAGGTGAGGATGAGGAAAAAACTTTATCCCTCACTCTGCTGTGGACCTCCTGCTACGAATCAGCAAGAATGTTTCTTAATTCATCTGAATAAAGAAATAATATCTTCTCTATGGGTCTTTGCATTCTTTATGAATATAAGTTTATTCAAATTATTCATGAAAATAGGGTTCTGTCCACATCAAGACCAGGCCTTCATCAAAATACCTTAAGGTTAATGAAAGGGAAAAAGAAGAGATGAGAAAGTATTTACAAATTTTGGAGGAACTGAAAAACCTGTGCCAGGTCATAGTTATTGGGGAAGATGTGACAGGGTGGAGAGTTCCAAACCAGGAAGCGTAGGGAAAGAAGCAATTATCAAAATGGCTCTCCCTTGAGTTGCTAATAGCCATGCAGTGATGATGTGACACAGCAGCTTGTTGAGTATTATGTGGTCTAGTAAGTGGTGAGGACACACAAGCAGCCAGGTCTTGGTAGCAAAATCCAAAGTAATACCTATAGAAGAGGTAAAGGGAACCAGCATTGCAGCCTTGGGCAAGTGGATCAAGTTTTGAAGTTAACCTGTATGAGTTTAAGAGTCGGACTGCTTTCAACTTGACTCTGTTAAGTAAGAATGTAGAGCTCAAACCACCAAAAATGTGAAAACAGTACTCCTTACAAGGCTGGATCATTTCTGTATAAACAGAGCAACTGTTTGGAAGATGTGTATTTTTATAATTAAGTGTATACCAAGCAGTGGACATATTATCAAGAAAGGAGCAAAACCCAGATATCATAGAGAAAGGATGGCACAACCAGCTGACTGCTGTGTAATAAGTTCAAGGAGAACTAAGCCCCTAGCCACACAGTTATTAGCAGAATCCTTTAAAAGGTTGAAAATTCTGTTTTGAAACATAACTCTCTAACCGAACCTGTCAACATGATTGTGACACATGTTTGGTGGCACTTATTTGTTCAATGAAGAAAACAGAACTTACTTTAGGACATCATATGTGTCAATGAGTGCAATAAATCCAGAGGGAAATGCAATGGCAAATGATATGAAGGCTGCCAATTCTCCATCTGAAGCCTCAGACTGGAGGATTTTCAACTTATCTGCCAGTAAACTTCTCCATGCTAGTGACACTTCCTTAAGGTTCATTACTGCTCCGGTCTCTTTGTGCTTTAGGGTCTGAAAATGATGTTTCTATCTATAAAGTCAATAAATTCATAGGTGGGAAAGAAGATATTAGTAAATTCTGAAGAATGTGAAAGGAATGGTAGATGAATTATGGCAGAAATTACTAAAGATGACTTATACACAGAGAAAATGGGCATTAATGGAATGAATAATGGCGAAAAGCCTGACTGAGAAATCATAGAAGCAAGAATGGAGTCTTAATGAAGGAGTTCAAATGATTATAAGAGAACAACCAGCATAAGGGTATGAATTAAAAAGACGCATTAATGTCGTAATTATATGCAAATTGATAATCTTATCTCCCTAAATCATGACTTCTTCAGTTACTTCCATGATTCTAAGAATTATAAGGAAAACTCTCAAATTTCTAAGGGCACCCAGGAAGGTGCACTCAAATCTGGTGGTTACAACTATGTGTCTCATTCACCATCAGAGAGACCTAATGGCATGTCCTACAAGTTTGGTTCTGTGAAAAAGAACTCACTAAGTCTTCCAACTGCCACCCATTTTCTCCATTATCATTCTGAGTATGAAAATAATTATCAGATCATGCATTAGGTAAGAACCTGATCAGGAAAACTGTAGAAAAGATATATGGAAAATATGATCCACTGTATCTTTCATCAATTACTAGTTGAATGTTTTGAATTGATCACCAGCATTCATATGACAGATGGCAATTCTATCTCTACCATCTATTTTTCTTTTTTTGGTGTGTGTACCTAAATAAATATTAGTTCATGCTTTAGGTATGAACCAAATAAAAAGAAGTTTAGAAAAAAATACTTGTAACTTACATAATACACAATTTACTTATCAATAACCAATTACAAATTGAATGTCATGAATCAAAGGATGATGGATGGCAATTCCATCTTTGCTATCCATTTTCTCCATTTCTAATACATAAGTAATTACAATTCTTTCCTGACTCTATGTACATAATGCATAGGTCTAAGAATTCTCTGACTTTTTACAGTGGTTCAGGAATCTTTCAGAGCAATATTTGTGTATTATTAGGGCCAATGATCAGTAACTTTGACACTGAAAAACCACTGAACTGAAAGTTCAGTGGTTTTCAATGTCAAAACTGAGAATTGTGAGTTTTCTCCATCCCTATCTTCTGAATATTAGTGACAGTAGTGTACACAAGTGTACTCAGACTGTACCTCAGTATGCAGATCATCCAAACAGGAATATGATGAGACATATGAATGCGCATGTGTGCCTTTCACAGGAATGTTGTATAGTTTGCCAGCTAAAACATTACTTGTCCCATCAAAACCACCTGAAAAACAGGAAGATAATGGTTATGTCTCACTCCATCTTCACAAACAAAAGCAGACCAAAAATGCCACATTCATTCACACTCAGTCTTTAGCTGTCATGTGTAATGCACTGAAACCACAGCTTTCTGTTCACAGCCAGGCCCCACTGACCTTTCCATGGTTTATCCCAGATGTTTCACACGGGGAATAGGGAAAAAAGAATACTTTCCACATATTCCCTTTGTGACGTAGAAGGGGACGAGAGCTGGGTGCTAGAAATCCTCCCCTCCAGTTTTTTCCAAAAGAAGGAACTGAGATGGGGCCAAATGAGGTGATTTTTCTCGAAGACTCAGTCATCTGTTCTTGAGCGCTACCTCGCTGTGGGAAATAGCAAGTATGTATGAAAAAAAAGATATATACATAACCTTGAAACTCCAGGACCCTTCTTTTGGGGCTCCATATTCTGGAAGTAAGCCACATCCACTGGATGAGACCACAGGTCATGAAGTATGGTGATGCTGTATTTCTGTCTGGGCAGGGTGAGTGCAGGGTAGTAAAGGAGTACATGTTTGGTGTTTTTAGTGTGAAAACTGTATCTTGGCCATGCAGGGCCCTGTGATGTGTTGAACAAATGTTTGCACTATTGAAGACATGAATGATGTCTAGAGTGCAGATATGAAAGTATGACACATGTTGGTACTGAGGGTGTAGTTTCAGATGCATATGTAGTAAAGTGGAGCTCAGTGCTTGGTTCTGGGGAACAGCTGTTTCAAGTTTATGAGGTCATTTTATTGTGAAAATGTTTTGTCACTATGCTTGTATGAAGGTTGGTTGGTAGTTATGAAGTAGAATGGATGGGAAGAGATCAGTTTTCTTAAAGAGAATGATAAGCCTGTATTGAAAGCGTTTTGTTTCAATGTGCAGGTGGCAAATGCTTCTGGTTGCTAGGAAAGCTAGGAAACCAGTGGTTATTCTGAATGCTCTGTTTTGAGGCATTTACAGTTTATGTTCACTTTTCCGAAAGCAGGTGACCAGGCAGGTAAGTCATCAATTAGATTGAAGCATATATACTATTTGTGGAGAATACTATGGTGTTATAAAATGAAATGTAAATAATAAGCATAAAATAATATTTAATGAAAAACTGGCCATGAATTTACAATTTTCGAAATACATCATCTTGAATATAAACAACAAACAGAATGTCAATTAATATATTTTCACATACCTACTGACTCCTATTTACCACACCCTGCTTTATGAGCTCCTGAACCTTTTCCTTTGAGTACTTGAGAATCTCTGAAAGCACATATTCAGTGTGCTCACCCAAAAGTGGAGGAGATGACCTAATTTCATTCTGTGACGTGCTAAAGGATACTGCTGGTGCCACTTGCTTCACTTTGCCTATACTTGGGTGTTCAACCTCTTGTACCATCTGGTTATGAATTACCTGTGGGTCTGAGAAGGTCTGGGACAGCGTATTTATGGGTGCATAAGGAAAGGAACACCCTGCAAGAATGGAAAGCCATTCCTCTGTTGACTTTTTCTGAAAAGTATTTGTTAGTTCCCTAAGAAGTGTTTCACGATTTTTAACTCTAAGAGCATTTGTAGAATACTGTTTATCTCTTAAAAGGTCTTTGAGATCAAGAACATGGCATAAAGCTGAAAACTGATCATTGCTGCCAGCACCAATTGTGAGGTACCCATCACTAGTTGGAAAAGCTTGATAAGGAACTATACTCTCATGGGCAGTTCCCCATCTCTTAGCCTCTCTTCCTCCATTCAGAAAGTTTGATGCTAAATTCACCATACATGATATTTGGGAAGACAACAAATTACATTCAACTTTCTGTCCAAACCCAGTTTTGTGCCTTTCAAGTAAAGCTGCCATTATAGCACCATGTGCATAAAGCCCAGTTGCTAAATCAGTCATGGCAACCCCAACTTTACATGGTTCTCCATTCTCTGGCCCAGTGACCCCAAGAAGGCCGGCAAAGGAGGCTGCTATGACATCATAACCTGGTCTACTTTGATAGGGTCCTCTAGATCCATACCCAGAAACTGAACAGTACACCAAATGGGGTGCTACAGACTTTAGTGTATCATACCCTAATCCCAAACGATTAAGAGCACCAGGAACAAAGTTTTCTATCAGTACATCACTGCATTGTACCAGGTCTTGCACAACAGACACCCCTTCAGGTTTTTTGAGATCTACAATAATGCTTTTTTTATTTCGATTTACACTAAGAAAGTAGCAGCTCTCCGTACCTAGGAAAGGAGGACCCCAACTACGTGTCTCATCTCCTTTGCCCGGTCGCTCTACCTGAAAACATAAAATGAAGCAGCCAGATTTGCACACTGAAGTTGAAAATTATATAATTAAAGTAATTAACCAGAAACAGCAATATTCAGTATATATTTTTTTCTGGCAGTACCTTAAATTATTTGTTTTACAATGAAAAAATTTACTATTTCTGATGCCTTGATTCCCAAAGAACCCCATTGGGGTGAGGTCCAGGAAGAAGACTCAACCTGCCCTATCCAAAGACACCTTCCTTTGTATTCCATCACCCTAACACCATCCTGGGTCTAAAACATATCTAATGATATGATGATAATATATTATGTAACAAAAGAAATAGCAACAACCTTGATATTATTCATTTATTTATTACCTTTATAACTTCAGCTCCAAGATCACTCAGGACCATTGTTGCAAAAGGGCCAGCAAGTATTCTCGTCAAGTCAATGATCCTGATACCAGATAGTGGACCACCACGTGCTGGAAACAATACATCTGAGCTAGAAACTGGTTCCTTGCTAACATCTCAAATGTGATTTTATGCTTTCATGAGTAAGATTTTTATAGTAAAAGTCATCAAGAAATATATTTCAATCAAAATTTTATCTAAGTTAAATAACAATCTTCATTGGTGTTTGACTAGCATAAACTGGGATTTGGTTTGTGACACAGCAACCTTCGATCAAAAACATGTACAATACAGGAAAGATCTTGATAAAACATAACTAAAACTATAATCCTGAGACTCAGTATAAATATCACTGCGCTCTATAGATTTATGATAACTAGGTGCACGGTCCCTTCATTTCTTTAGAAATTACTTTTTATCCTACACAGACATAGGTGTAATATTATTCACACATCTGAGGGACCAAGGGA
>JAUUEG010021696.1:0-11160 GCA_032361445.1 Panulirus gracilis | reverse complement strand
CTGAACGCTTTACAAGCCCTGGTTCAGTCCATTTTGCTCTATACTACGCACGCCTCACACCCTCCTGCATATTCAGATCTCTGTCATTCAAAGCATCTTTCACTCCATCCTACCACCTCCTCCTCAGTTGCCTCCGTGCTCCTTGTTCCCTCTATCTCTGATATGTGTACCCTCTTAGCAAGCCTCTCCTCACTCATCCTCTCCATATGTCCAAACCATTTTAGTGCAGCTCTGTCAGCTCTCTCATACATACTCTTCTCACTACCGCACGTCTCTCTTATCCTGTCGTTTCGATCAACCCTTCTCACGGAACATTCTTTCGTAAAACATTTAATTTCCAACACATCCACCCACCCCCGTACTCTTTCCTTATCAAGGGCCTACGCCTCGCATCCATACAAGAGTATGTATATATATTTTTTCTCCCCTCCTCCTTTATCACCATCGCTCTTTATTATCCACTGTATTTGTTTTGATTTTGAGACGCTGTGTTGTTACCATGATTAATCACCCGAGACTCCTGCCTCACTGTCTTGGGAAGACCAAACGACAACGCTGCTGTTGTGGGCTAATTGCCAGTCCTACTGGAGTGGACCAAGTGACACTGTATTGGGAAGGGGGGATGGTGTGCTAACTATTAAATCATTGGAACGATCACTGCCAACAGCAGTCAACTAACTCCCAACCTCTTGGAGAGAGAGCTACTGTCTTTAGGAGGCCAAATGCCACTACATTTGGAGTAGTCCGACTACCAGTGGAATTACACTAACTGCCGAGCCCTCGGATGGTTGAAAGTACTGAGCAGAAGTACACTTAACTGCCGGTCTTTTCGAAGCTGGCTAACAACTGCTCGACCCCTGTAAGGAGTCAACTATTAATCTTCCGGAATTAGGTGTCAGTCTCCTGGTGAGGGGTTAAAACTCAGTAACTTGCCGGACGAGTCACACACACACACACACACACACACACACACACACATACACACACACACACACACACACATTTGACACTTTCCAAGCATCATGAGCACCGTCGCCTGCTGCCACATGTACCACTGGCCATTACTCACCACAAAAGTTCGCAAGGGTGTTCCCAACACTGACCACGAGGATACGACCCTTGAGCACGGAAGTAAGACCCTTTGGAGCACGACGGTACGACCCTTAGAAATGATGGCTACGACGGTATGACCCTTGGACATGATGGTCTGGGTCTATAACTGAACTTGACCTCTTAAGGACCAAGTCAAAGCCTAGGTCATCATACCCAAAAGGTCGTACCGTTGCGCTATAAAAGGTCGTACCGTCGCGATAAAAGGTCGTACCGTCGTGCTCAAAGGCCGTACTGTCATATTCGAGGGATCTATAGTATTTCATTTATAAATAGCCAGACCTCCAGGTAAATTATTCACAACCGCAATGAATATTACAATCATGTCTTTTCACCTTTCACTGTCGAATGAATTTACGAATTATGGTGTAGGGAATCATACACTGTTTCACCGTACGGGAAACGAAGCTCACCCCAGA
Source organism: Panulirus gracilis (assembly GCA_032361445.1). NCBI lineage: Eukaryota > Metazoa > Arthropoda > Malacostraca > Decapoda > Palinuridae > Panulirus > Panulirus gracilis. The sequence goes on along the minus strand of JAUUEG010021696.1, from coordinate 9,631 downwards.
GCATCTGAAGCTACCACATCCACAACAGACGATCTAAACCACAAAGTTGTGGTGCTTTACACAACCGGTGACAACAGTGTACAAAACACCTTTCGCACGCTATCGAGGATTATCGTAAAGTGCAACACATTACCAGAGATTACCGTGCAGCACTCTGAGGTGTCGCAGATCATCCTCAACAACCGTACACTGTCGTAGATTACCAGAGAGCAACGAAGGTCGACGACACAACGTTGTAATCGCAGCGGACCATCGTGAATGCAATGATCATCCTAAAACTACGTATGACGTCGCAAAAATACACATGGTCGTGAAAATGCATGCGATCTCGACATTTCCCTCGACCAATACCGATGATTATCGTATACATATATATGAAAGAAAAAACATAACTTCATTATACCACATAGAATGACAACATTTTAGTCGTATTTCTTAAGCACATCAGAGAAATTATATTCTCTTGCGAATCTTACTTCTATTTCATCACCATACATGTAGTATAGAAACATACATCTTGAAATATATTTCGACGTCTATATCACAATTATACACACCACTATCAACTGCGGTACGCTGCACGAAACATCCCTCCCTCTACGAGACCCTACGCTGATGTACTTGCTTCGGCAGTACATATACTAAAATTGGAACGATACAGAGAAGATTAGCATGGCCCCTGCGCAAGGATGACACGCAAAATCGTGAAGCGTTCCACATTTTGGGCCGCATTGTAACCATCTTTGCTATATTGTATACCTCGACTCGAATAAGTTGAATGACCGCATCGCTGGATGATATAAAGAATCAAAATACCTGGACGTGATCAGTGTCCGAGGTTCGCTTCTGCTAGGAAAAACTTTTTTTTTTTTCATTGATTTGGAAATTTCAGGATGTGTTTTTAGCCGTTCCTATGCCATAAGATTCATAGGTTAAAATGCATATATAAAATACAGTTTTTATGTGACAGTAAAACATAAGAATAACTGGAGGAAATTTAAAAGATTGGTTGCAGTGTTTTTTGATCCACTTTAAAAACATCAGGAAATCATTACGAAATAGTTTGTAGTTTGTAACATTTATGTTTATAGGTCGATAGGTTTTGTTATCTGTTGCTGAAAGTTTTTGTTGCCTGCAGTCGATAGTTTTTGTTACTTGCTTACTACTTTTTGCTATGTTCCCTCTTTCCATCACGTTAAACTCTGAGCCAAGAGGAACATGACCGTCTTCTCTGAAGGCTTACCTACCTGGCCTCCTTCACCAGGGTGGACGGATGTATTTGTTAAATTGCAAGCGCCGTTGCTACTGTGAGTGAAATGCATTTTAGAGATTATTGATGAAGCTTTACTGAGAAGACTCTGTCATGAATTTAGAGTCATGCTGGAAAATAGAGGGTAAGGTGCTTTTTATAGATCGATCAGGCCTTATAGGTAAATATAATCAATTAACAAATTATTTGATGTTATTTTACTTGTACGGACTTAGTAATCCTTTGCCTCCATACTTCTGTATCTGAATATAGAAATCTACTTTCACTCTAAACTTCAGACGTTGAAATATGTAAACATTATAGTGGTCTGATGTTGGGAGTTGCATGGCTGTTTGCTGTCTCGTCTGCTTGTTGATATCCGGCACTATGTCGCCATTCCACTTTCTTGATAGTTACTGGTATGTGACGATCACATTACTGTCCCGAACATTAAGATAAGTCTTGAGTGTTAAGGTTTCTATAGATTCTGTTGACATTTCTGATGACAAGTACATTACACCTACCCCCTAGTTACTGGTGGCAGATGCTATAGGACTGGACATGATCTGACCTCACCTAAATGATATGTAATATAACTGGACCTGATATCACTTGCCTCTGCCTTGTGGTTGACTAACCGACCTCTTACTGACCTCAACAAAAAATTTTCCCATGTAATTGAAAGGCAACTGATAATTGATTTGTGCAGCTGAGTCTGGACCTTTATTACTATTGAGAAGAAAGAGAAAAGGGTGGGTGGGTGTGAGTGGTTGGAGTGAATGATGGTGGTGAAGTTGTATGTACCTGGTATATCCCATTAAAATGGGAATGACAATAATATATCAAAAGGAATGCACAAATGATGTGCTTACTCATGCATATGGGCAATGTAAATTAATACAACTTCAAGGGGCTGGGATATGCCTCTTATGACCACAACAAGTTTAGCTGCAGATACATAATTTCTACAGAGATACCATGCCTCAACACATGCTTATCATATTAGAACCTACAACTAAAGGTCCAACTACGATGGAAGTAACAATAATGTGTATTCTTCTGTAGCCACCATGAAAATGATTACAAAAGAAGTTATAATGAGTGATAATTTGTTTGAACCATAAATAATAGCAAGAGTGGGGTTGTTCATGAAGTCAAAAGCACACATACCTCAGTTAGTTACACACCACACACACTCAACCCACTTGACCCTGCTCATTTCACTCTTCTCCTCCTATCTCACTTTCTTCTGCCTTCTCACCCATCCTTCTCTTTCCAACCCATTATAAACTGCCCCCTGTTCTCTCCCTGCCCCTCCACCCACTCCTCTGGCTGCATTCCCAATTTGCCTTCACCCACCATATCATCCCTCTTCCTCTTTCTAGGATACTCATCTTCATCTTACCCATTGCTCTTCCAAGGATACTCATCTTCATCTTACCCACTGCTCAAATCCAACTCACTTGTAATCGGGATCACAATATGAAGAGGTGTAGAAGGCAGAGTCAGTTGACTTCTCAGAGGCCCTGTTGGACCTCCTGAAGGAAGAAGTGCGGGCACGGGTGCTGCTTCCAGAGTGGCTTGGGTACCTTGAGGGAAAAGGAAAGAACCACAAGTCATGGAGCCTAAACTATGCCCCTACTCTATCTGCATTCACATTTACATCAACATTTTTCATTAAATGTATTCATATATTCAAACTATACATCAATCAAAACTTTACAACCAAATCAATTCAATCTGATGTTACCTTGATGACCTATTCTTAAACACAAGTATGAAGCTATGGTTGTACATATTGTAATATTGGTTTCCAACAATGATGTCCCTGTTCCTTGGAAAAGATTCTTTTTCTTCATTCTTGAATCCATGTAAAATCCCTCATCTTTAGTCTTTATAAATCAGTTTTCTTCAAAGATAACAAGCAGTAAATTCCCTGATCATTTCCATATGATGCCTGAAATCCATATATCATCTGTTATGAGCACTTACAAGAGGAGTGTGGGTCCCAAGTGATCCATCTCTTTACACAGTAATGCCAAGAGATGCATTCAAGTTGTGCTTTCGACAAGGAATGTACCCGTCAAGGTATACACTAATGGCAAGGGATTTTCTTATCAAGAGTTGCATTCATTACTTAAAACAATCTTCTGAAGTGTTTGTAGTATGCAGATGATCCATCTCACCCTTCAAGTACTTTCTGTTAGTTTTTGAAGCTTATTTATTTCCACAGCTTAGCACAGGGGTTAAGTGCATATCTGCTCATCTGGTCACTCAGACTGTTTGAGGCTGCAACCCAAAGACCTATGTACAGTAATATAAACTTGGTAGGTATTTGTTCAGTAAGTTCTTGTATCTATGTAATAAGTAGCCCACATTGTTTCCAATTCGTGGAGATGGTAAGACGTACACTTCTGGGCCTCATGTGCCTATGATGTTTTATCTTAACGTATTCATGAGATCTTCTGACTTTACTGCTAAAGTTCTATACTGTATCCATGCTTATTATGTCAACAGGAAATATTTTTCAGAGCCAACTAGACACAATCCTTTACGCAATTCCGTAAATATGAATTATGACGCATTTATCCCACCTGCAATCCAGAGAGAACAGTGACTGTTTTTAATCATTCCCAAAAGTTTTTACTTTTGACATAGTCAGTACTAGCTGGAAAGAATCTTTGTACATTTCTAATTTGGCAACTCTGTTGCTCTCAATGGGTGATGTCAGCAAACAAGGAATAGGTAAATTTGCAATATGGGCTTGGGTTGTAAGTGAAGTGTCACAAGGGTGTCTTGGGTTCACTGCTATTCTTGGTGTACCTAAATGACTCGCCAGAAGGAACTCTTTCATACCTAAACATTATGGAATGAAAATATTTGCATCGACTTACAGGGAAGGGGACCTGGACAAACTCTAAAGTTGGTCTGACAAATGGATGATGAGATTCAGTCCAAATAAATGGAAAGTAATGAAGATGGTATACTGTGAAGGAATGCTCCAATATGAAAACTACTTAGCAAGGAATAAGTTACAAGAATCAATGTATGAAAGAGATCTAGTTGTTCATATTTGTAACTAATCAGTTACCTGAGTTTCACATTAGAACTGTGAAGGATGAATATGTTTAGGGAAATCTTTGGTAAGCTATTCATACAAAAGACTGAAACTGGATTATACCTCATAGGTATGGTCGTTGCAACTAAAACACAAAGATGTGAATAAGAAGGTTCAGAGAAGAGCAACTAGGATGGCACTTGATCTGAGAATGCTTAGGAATTATGAAAGGCTGAAGGATACACAGCTTTCCACCTCAAAAGAGAGAAGCTCCCACAGAGGAGTGACCTGATAGCATTTAAGTTCCGAAATCAACTGGATGATGATGACAGTCGACAGTTATTCTCAATGTGCAGTACCAGAATTACCAGAGGCCATATTGGTTTAGGATATGGGTAGTGGATGGCTGGAATGGTCTAAGCAAGGAGACAATCAATGCTGGCAACCTACAAAGATCTGAGTCTTGACAGTACTAAAAGTACAAGAGACAGGGGGACATGAGTCTAAAACTCTCTCCATGTATGTACAGTTAGATGGTTACAGTGTACGCAAAAGAGTAAAAGGTTGGTGAAGAGGTCCATCACCGGCGTTGCTTTTCCCTTTTTGAAGATTTCTAAAAATCCAGCCTGCATCTACTCTGAAGAAGCAACACTTGCTCTGTTATGCTCACTGAATGTAAATTCAACAAATATACTTTTTGTTTGTTCTTCCTTTACCCTTCCATGATATGACGATGTTTATTGCATCCAGTATTTTGTATTTTCTCCAGTGACTTTTGCCATTATGAAGTAATCAAAACTATCTTCATTCAAACAGCATGCTTGTTAGTGATCCACTTAACTACACCTAATGAACCCCACTTGTAGTCACTCAGTGTCTTCTACATGAAAAATTTTCTTATTTATCCTAATGTAATATGCAAATTATGGTTAGAATATGGGTTTGTATTTGTTTCTGTTAAATATTAAGTAGAAGTACCAGAGGTGCAATTGCCGTCCTTCTGGAAAAAGCCCTCTATGATGGTTCCAACTATCGCCTGGTTCACAGCAAATTCTTGTGACAGTTTATTTGGTAGTTGTACAGGGAATTCAGTTTCTAGTGTCAACAGTTTTTGCATAGTTTTTATCAAATTAGCATAGTCTTTTAACTTTAGTGCCTCTGAAATTCCACTGTAGTGATTGGGCAACCGCGGATGGAGTAAACTTCACACTCTTACAAATAATTTATGGGCCATTAAAGGTGTTCTGGCTATTCAAATTGTTTTTCTTTCGTTTTTAAACTATTTTTCTTGATTCAGTGATATTATTAATGAGTTCAGTGTTTACCAACCAATGCATTCAGCCACAGTCTGATTCTATACAATCAATATGTCTCCTAAAGACTCAAAAATTACTGTCATGTCTACTGGTCGACAGTTTCTCTAGACCTGCTTTGTTTCCTCCTGTAACAACTGGTTTTTCATGAGTCTGTTCTAAACTTTATGGGATTACATCTGAGTTCAGGCCATGGGAAGTTCAGAGACCGGTATGCGGTTTGCATTTACTTTGAAAGAGAGTTTGATGTACCTGGTCCCATGGTAGAATGCACAGGAACGCGGTTGATGGCTTTCTTCGAGACTACTGGTGTGGTGGTATATGCAGCTACCTGTAACATGTATGGGGGAATCACTGTAAAGAACTTTAGAAGGTTGTTAAGTCTGTTCATTTTAGTGATTTTTCGCTCACGTTCATGTGTTTCCAATGGCTGAGCACTGCATAAGCTACTAGCATCCTACCCATCAATTAACAGTCTTATTACCCTTTCTTTCTATTTACCTCTACGAACAACAGTTACAATCCTGAGTATGATGAAATAACCAAGTCAAGAACGACAGTACAATCTTGAGTATGATGAAGTAACCAAGTACGACATTACAATCCTTGAGTATGATGAAGTAACCTAGTATCGCTGTATTCAAGGTTATTCCGTCAAGTCACAATGCTCATTTCCACTGAACACCGCCAGGTCCAGAAAGTCGAATGTTCAGGCCTGCCCAGACATGCCACTTGCATTTTCTTTGGGCAGCCACATGTTTTAGTTCATCTAACACAGTCCTATATTCCGATCTGGCTGGTCCTTGTTGCAGCTACCTGTGCACCACTCTAATGAACAGTAAGTGGCAGCTCTTCCTCTCCATCCACCAATGTCATATGCCTCACACGCCACTGTCATACATCCCTGTCTACCCTTTACTTCGATATATGCCCCTCTGTCTAGCAGTGATACGTGTTTAATATGTCTGGGAATTGCTTTTTCTCCACTTGAACAAACTCTTGCTTTACATTTTCTTTTTAGTTCCAGTCGATAGCATTTCAGAAGATACACATTAAAATAACCATATTGCTAATATAAGATTTTCAAACTGAAAGAGACTATATATAGTTTTTATGGCTTCGTTCACTTGATCATTGAAAACTTCAAGTGCCTAAAAAAAAAAGGAATCCTGATAGTAACCGTCTTTCCACTTGTTTCCCTATCCCGTTTTCTTTTCCGCTGATAGTTGAACATTGAACATCATTTTGGTTAAGAATACTTTAACCTAGTTTTTAGAAATTGCGGGGTTCAGTCTGTTATTCATTATCTATTCTAAACATGGCACTAATGTAGTGCGGTAAGATATGGGCCACAAGTATGAAGGCAAGAAACTCAATGTTGTGTCCACGTATCGATGTATACAAGTATCACCGTTACACCATTACTAGTTCCATGAGCTGGATCAGGTATATATAGCCTCATTAACACATTTCTAGTTAAATCGGGTTTCTGTAATCTCGGCGTTTACACGACAGGCATTCCTCCTTCCGGAGTGTTATACCAAGCAACGCAAAGAAACAAAAAGCATCAACAAATGATACAAATAATACAGGAATGTGAGAGACATTGAAACAGTAAAGCTGGTAGAGAATCGAGCTTCTAGTACAGTAATGTCACCTGCCTATAAACATACAGCTAGTCATTTACTGAAGATAATTTGAGGCTCTACAAAATCCTACCCACCTCACCTGCCTTACTCGAAGTGATCTAAACATTAGAGCTTCACTTTCCCATGAATATGCGGTCAGACACACTGAAAACTTTGAGGAATCACATGTTACCTTAGGATCATACGAAGTGTTTCACTTTCATTCACATCAGCAACAGATGGCAATAAAAAGTACAAGACAGTAACTTCGTGGGTCAGCTGCCTGATTTACCAATGAAATTTACTTCCCCCACATGTCATGGATCGTGCAGCATCCCTCCTCCTAGAGAGAGGCAGTCTGAGGGCACTCATCCGCAACAGCCTCCCATACCTAACTCCACCGTAACCCGGGAGGATATGACACACATTCGTACGGGGGTAAATAAGTAAGGTACCAAAAACACGCTTCTAGAAGATTACACATATACATTGTACACTTACACTAAACTACATATTTCAGTCCTTTCTTCCATTACAAACTAACCCTTCCCCTGTTCCACCTTTTCTCTAACCACCCTATTATAGAACGAAAGTCGATGCTGAACTTAAAGACACAGGTGAGGCAAATAGGCTGGACAGACTCCTGATCTACGTCGGCAAGTGAAGTGACGGCTAAAAGGAAGGCCGAGGATCGTGTATGTTATTCGCCGTCCTGATTTTGGGCTTCCTTGGTGTCACGAGATGCTTGGGAAATGGAGGAAAAGTGTGAGATGTTGACTAAGGAGAAAAACTAAGAGGAAAGTGGGGGGAAAAATAGACCATCTCTGCTGTTGTAAGTCTGGCAAAAATTTACCCACAACCCTAAGATAAATAGACACAAAACAAATGAGACAAAACAAATAAAACAAAAATAGTTCTAGTTCAGTTACATATGAAGGAAAACAAGTCACTTACTGGATACTTCCGTTGCCCTCTACATCTGGTTACTTGAAACTTCAAGTATTTCAATTTTTGCACCACAAACGTTGATGCAGGTGTTGTCTAAGTCCTGGAAAATACAAATATAAGTTTGGTATCGGCTCACCTTCTCGAGAGCCGGACAGACCTGCCTCGCCTCTTCTTTTTGGGCCTCTTGGTGCAGGCATAGCAGCAGACCTTCCAGTAAAGGAACCTGAAGGAGTGGGCCATGCCATCACCGATGTTGGCCAGACACAGCATCATGAGAGGCACCCCCGGGATGGCGTAGAAGATGGTCACCACCTTGCCCCAGTCTGTCTTGGGTGCGATGTTGCCATAACCTGTGAGAGAACACTGCGTGAGAAGCATGCATGAGGACGAACCACATGGATTACTACACCTCCTCCACAACCAGCACCGGGAAACAACGTACCAGTAGGATCCCAACACATACACCTCAACTACACAACTCACTCCTGACCAGTACCGACACCTGACACGGCACGGGAAAAATGTTCAGCCAGGGCCTCAAGCTGCGCATAGCCGTTGTTGAGAGATGTATAAGGAAGAAAACGATCAAAACTACAATTTTACTCAAGTTGTGTCAGATGTTTTGGGAACTATGTTGTCCACTACTGAATCACAAAAAGTAAATCTGAAACAAGAAGACTAGATTTATGTTAGTATCTTTTTTTGCAAGGCTTCAGTCACTCAAGGCCTCTCTCCCCTGAAATCGTGTTGGTTCTCACTTGGATAATTTCTCTTCTGCAAGTTGTTTATAAGGGTTGAGAACAATTGAAGGAGAGTTGACAGGGGATCAAGTTGTCAAGATCTGACGGAGACTTGATAGGGGTTCTTAGTGACGAGGGATGGAGGAGACTTGCTAAATAATTGCCTTAAAATCGGAAAAGTAAAGCCAATGAAAGGTTTCGGGTTACAGGGGTTCATAACTTTGGGCTGGTGCTCTGGGTGGGGAGGGATAGTGGGTGGACAGACAGACTATTAAGACACGTAAACAAGACGACACATACCATGGTTTTAAACCTGGCAACACATCATCTGGAGAGAGTGACGGTGGGAATGTCTGTGGCTGGGAGGATGGATCATGGGTAAATAGTGGCCATAAGAACCTGTGTAGGGGGCAGGAGGAGCATAACAGAAGGCTGAAGAATTTTTTTTTCTACGTTGAAGGCTCCAGTTATGGACGAAAGTCCACTTCAAGGCCGGGCCTTAATCAATATAAAAAAAAAACTTTAAATTGTGCCGGGTAATAGTTACTGAACAAAGAGTTCAAAAGCTTCGAGGCGCTGGGAAATATAAGTTATCAAAACAGCCCACCATTGAGTTGCCAACAATTATATGATGGAGTTTATCGTGGGTGGGGAGGAGGGGGAAGACTGTATGTCTTAAGTGTGAGGAGGGGGAA
>JAUUEG010021370.1:0-12116 GCA_032361445.1 Panulirus gracilis | reverse complement strand
CGAAACAATTTTAATAGTAATAAGTGGAAAGGTTTACATATCTGTAGCAAAAATAAAGAGATAAAGTCATCAAAGCCCACGATAATTTGCTTAAGCTAGTCAAGGAAAGACTCTTGCGATTTCACTCGTAGTAATAGATAGAAACGAGTGGGTCAACGTTTTACCTTGAATGAAGCGAAGCAGTTTTTCTCAAACTGGATTGTTAACGTAAAGCATAAACTATCAGTTATGCTACTTAAAGCGATACCACTGATGTGGTTAAGCAGAGTTGATAAATATTTCGCTTCATATCCTCAATTGAAATCATCTGCGCTTCCTGAGTTATATACAGAAAATGTACAAGCTTTTCTCCTTGCAACACTTGTATGTCTTTTAACACACTAATCCAAGAATTTATGCTCACTTCCACAACCGCAAACAGCCTCGTTAGGACCCAATGGTCTGTTGCTACTTGAACTCCCCTGTATTCTTTATCCATAACTTTTCGTCTTTTCCCGCATAAAGAGGTCGCGCCGTGAATAATAAAACTGTATGATATCTGTGTGTTACACAGAGAAGTTTACACTCGTGTTCCCCCGTCTCTTAACTCTGTATATATGCACCATGTCTTTACTCTCATGTATGAAGATGTACACCCCCCACCCCCCACCTAAACCTATGAAAGCTAGATACCCATTTATCGACCAGCCCCAACGGGAGTGCAAGGTTGAGTGCAGGCCGACTGCCACGCCCAGGACCCGAACCCATGAGGGTCCGACCCCGGGCTGGCCTGTGCTGACTCATCATGGGCATTAACGCTAACCACTACACCATGGAGGTCCTGTATGTGCTGGTTGTTTTGTTATAAGTATTTGTCTGCTATTTGATTACAATTCAAGTGTCACGTGGAGAGCTTTCTACGCTCATTTTACCATGTCTCTTAACCATGTATATATGCACCATGTATTTACTCCCATGTATGTAGGCGCAAACACTCACACGCCCTAGCCTAGGCCAGGTACCCATACGTCGACCAACTGCGAGGAGAGGAGGAACATCTTAGCCAGGCGCTCGGCCAAAGATAACCAGTGGATTACTGGCTTGAGTGAGTTTCCCTCATGAAGAAATACGTAAAATTATTACCGAGAGTCCAACGATATTAGAAAATGGTGCTAAAATTAAGAAGGTTGATTTATGGAAAAAGCAAACCTCAAACAACCCTCATCAGAGGGAATAAGAATGAGGGAGGGGGGATGATAACCACCTTCAACTTCCCCTGGGGTCGTGAGGTGAATGCTTACCAGTTCCTCAAAATAAACAGAACTGTTAGGAGAGAAATGAGAACTTAATGGACTTCTTTTATAGCAGAGTTTTGGCCATACCTGGAACAAGTCAAGAAACAGCAAGACGCCTATATTTTCATCATCATCATCATTATATAACCCCAAGAAACCCTTCTCCTGGAGAGCCTTCTCCTTCAAGACTGCGCTGCAATCAGTGGCATGGAAATGATCGACTCTTGGAATGACTGACTACCTCATCGGCAAGATTATGCTTCCATGATAAGCTAAAACCTGATAAACAACCTGCTTACAGCGACTTTTCACTCACGACATAACCATAACGAGGCGGAGTCCGGCAACACTGAATATTCAGACACTTGACAAAACTTTCAAAGTTAAGAGAAGAGACGCCACGACTGCTGGTCCAGTACGTGTAGCCCAGCAACAGGTCAACATACGTCAAGGTTTATCAAACCGGTAAGACCATCAGAATGCCATCATCCATGACTGATACTTACCTCAGGTATTACAGACAATACGATTATTACCTCACGTTAGGTAGAGCAATACAACTGTTACTAAGCTTAATTGTAACTGTCACCTCAAGTTAGATGAGACAAAATCAGGTGGGTTTAAGTGACAGAAATAAAAAGTAATTATGGAAGAGAACGAAAATCAAACGTCTGACGACGATAAACTATCAGAAACCAAAACTCAATTACTCTCCCATGAGATTATACCAGAACCAGATATAAATGAATTATTCCACACAATCAACGCTGTGCCTGCACTGTACGCTATCATCTCATGATTTATTAGTCTCCCATGTCCACTTCTTCTTTGTTCCTGCAGAGGACTCTTGCTGGACCTGTCTGCCAGACTCCCTGCCACAAAAATAAACCCCAGTACGTTAACCTTTTGACCTTTTGAGTGCGATGCGACGGTACGGCCCTTGTGCTCGAACGCACGACGTACGTCCCTTGGGGATGGTGGCCTGCCAGTTATGTGCTAGACCAGTGGTTCCTCACCCGGGCAGAGCTCTCTCTCTCTCTCTCTCTCTCTCTCTCTCTCTCTCTCTCTCTCTCTCTCTCTCTCTCTCTCTCCTCCACCCCAGTGGGCGTTTTCTAAGTTGAGAGGGTGACTAACACTGGGGTTGGAGTGGGGGTCAGAATATGTCAGAGTGCTTGACCTGAAAATCTGAATTTCGTGAAAAGGCATTAACTGTTTCCAGAACATATACGTGCGGGCTTTACACTTAATCTTTGTAAACTGTCATATGAAATAATAGAAGTATTCAAATGCTTAAAAATATGGAATTCTACGGATTGCTTATGACAGATGGGTGTCTGGTAACAATGCGATCAAGTAAAGGCAACGGTTCTGAGCTGTCAATTTTTGAGAACGCCAATTCAGACGTCGACAGCATGTGCTGTCATCTAGTTTTGCATTGAAGCCAATGCTTAAATCCTAGATAATCAATGAGATCCTGTTGCCTCATCTTCAAATTCTAAAACAAAAACAAAAAGCTGTAAAGCGCACTTGCATAACCAATCACGGCCAGGATGTTCGACAGAAGACATTCTAAATGAAACTTTCATTTTCATTTCTATGAAGCTTCCGCCATCAATAGTTTCTTGAAAGGGGACGCCAAGTTGGGAAGTGCTGTGTTAGACGAGAGGTCACACCATCATACCCAGAGGTCCTGTCAGGGTGCTCATGCCAGGAACAAGTGAGGAAAACAAACATGCCTCAATTTTCCAACGATGAAACACTTGTTTTTCCCTTCAACAAATATCGAGGCTGGTCGAAGCCTCCTCTTCCTCGAGCACACCACTGTCGTTGTTTGCCTCTGCCAGTTGTATGTCACCAGATGGACAGGGACTCGCCATAACCACGTTATGTCACAGCCGGAACTGATTCCACCACAGTGATATGTATGACTGAATATGACACATAAAGACCAACGTACAAAACTGATTTTTTTTTCATGTTACTCTGGTGTCAAGCCAGGGTCTAAGAACAGGCTTTCTGGGCTAATATGTGTTCGTGAGACTGGTCGTACAGTGTGGCCCTGAATGAAGTGAGAATTACTACTGCCGTAGATAAGTATCTGCGTGACCTCCCAGTCAGTGAAGGATTGTCAATATCAGCTACGAACTGTGTATGAGAATGGGCTTTGCTAACCTTGAAGGGTGTCCTACTCACAACTCACACTGTACTGAAGTACTTTCTAAAATACAAAATTATGTGAATCAATCACTCATCACTTTAACGTTGCTAAAATCTATCATATGTCTTGATAGGTTAATATATGAATAGTGGTATTATAATGTCTGATATATATTTCCTTTCATTTATCTACGCATCCCTACAGTTAACTACTAAACAGAGCTGAGGATATTGTCCTTTCTACGTCTTGCGTCATAACGGGTGAACGTCCAATGGGGAATGTTCACGAGCGGCCGTCCCGTAATCTTCGTCACACATCAGCCACCCAGGAATCCCCAGGTGCGGCATGTCCCTCCTGGCTAGCAGTTCCCAGGACAATTTCACGGCGGGCGAGCCCCTCTCACAACACAGGAAGCGCCCTCTCGGTACCGACCTCCGACAGGACTTGACAATACTTCTCATCCCGAGATTACAGCAAAACCATGATTCTTTTTTTATTATTAATTTTCTGTTTGTTCCAGGCAAACAATGTAAACATCACAAGTTATACCGTGAAGCGAGGGTGGCGGCTGTGGAGGAGCCCGCTACCTGGCACCACCCGGACTGCTGCAGGGGACGAGCCATACATATGACTCGTTACTTCAGGTTTAGCGAGACTCAATCTGACGGCCACTAAAATATCAAGAAAGAAAAAGATAAAGTTCAATGTTTCTATAAAATAATATCAAACTCTTAAAAAAATCAAGTCGTTACACACGACACTAACAGTATTAAGGCGAAGGAAATCCTTATGTTACACACCAATGCAAAGAAGGAAAAAGTGGACGACTTCTGAGGTAACAACAGTAAAATTGTACAAGGCGGTTTTCCTGACGGTTGATCCTGGGCGCCAGCACCTGGCTGAGCGGTGCCAGCCGTAAGAACTTTGGTCACCAACAGAAGCTTCAGAAATCACTTTCCTTAATGTCTTGCTGTAACATATTCACAGTGTAAATATATCCCGGAAATTCAAATTAAGTGTTAATTACATACAATCTGCTAGTCTCAAGTGAATGCAATTTCATCTTTCTGAGCCATATCATAATTAGTTCTGGAATATTAACCTCAGTAATAAATAAGCAATTTATAACACTTACATCCAGCAGAAAACTGTAATTAGTCAAGCAAATTCACATCATTACGTACTTCGCCAGATGTAGGTCATAACTGGCACACGGCATCAACACATCACCAACACCCAGCCTGCGTCTTCTTAAACATCTTTGTGCGGTAATGTTATAACAACTGATGACGTGTTTTTAATTGACTGGTGTGGAAATAATTGGAGAAATAATGGAAACCCCAAAACGATGGTGCTGGAATGGGTTAGGGAAGGTCGGACAAGACGAAAAAGAAACAATGTGAGACAATACTGGACTATATAGAGGATGCAGAAACAGCAAGGCATAAACAGTGAAGGAGAAAAACTATGGTGACAAAACAATAAGAAATACAAGATAAGAAGGAAGAGAAGAAAAGGGAAGAAAACGAAATAATGTATACTTGCTAAAAAAAAAAATATCCATACAGTAAATTTTCAAGTGTAAACCCATAAAGTACTTATGACAGCATTGATAGCAACAGGACCATTAGCACCAACATGAATAATAATAATAAACCTTTGTGAAAAAGAAATTTTGTGTCTCGCAAGTTCCGCTACGAGTAATCATGTTGCTTGGGCTGGGTACAAAATATGTATGCAACGGGCATGACAGCGACATTGGTTTGTAGTTAATGCAGCTGCTGGACTGCAATGATAGTGTTACTAACATATCCTGTGCAAATAACGAAATGATACCGTTCAGCTGCCGTTGTGTTCATATATGTCTGTAACACTATAAAATCTTTCTACGTGACGAAAAGGAACTCAGTAGATCATCACCCGCAACAGGGTGGAACGTGGGAAAATAAACTGCGTGTACCGTTACTAAAGGGCGGGACTACAAGAACACCTGAAGCCTTTTGATTTTAGTTCTCATCCATCACGTTTGTGTATACCAGACGCGCTGCCCTCCCGCTTCCCCTACCCGACGCCAACAGTGATTAACTGCGTTTTCTATATGACATTAACGAATATATATTCAGAAATGTTGATCTTCGTTATACTTAAGAATTTCATGTTCACTGTGATCATATTATAATGAAAATTATAGTTATTTTGAGTTGCCACCTGAGAGCCAAATGATTGCACAATATTGTCAAAAGTATTAAAGAAATATGTATTTCAATGAAAGGGTCAACCACTGATTGGAAGTAAAAGGATTTCACAAACATACTGACAGTGATGATACGATAACTTATAAACTAAATTTTCAGATATAAAAAAGTTTTGAAGTTTTCCCCGAACGAGTATAAAGCTATACATATTAAAAGCTTAAAAATTCTATTCTTATAATCGTATAACATACAAATTATTTCTGACAGTTCTTCCCTCTAGCGGAAAATTTCATTACTTGCTTTTACAAATAACTTTCATGATCAATTTCAGCATTATCACCTTCTTGTATATTTGCAATCATTATATAATTTCCTTTTATCAAAATTATCACTTTTCCCGCTTTTCCAAATCTGCTGACTTGGCTCATTCAAGTCAACACCATAACCTCCTGTGTGCTATATCATGCTCGACTCCCACAGCCGCTGCTCCACATGTAAGCATGTATGAATTACTATTCTGGATGTGGGGGGGGGGGGGGGAAGGTTGGCCCCTGTGCTGGATCAATGGCCACTTGTCCAAACGAAAGTAATATGTTCTCTCTCCAGGACACAGAAGTAAAATCAGAGCTTGGTATTCCATAGGGCGGTGTACTGATTCCCACAATGTTTGATGCCTTGATTACTGCACTCTCTGAATCCTTGCCTACAGACACAAAGCACCGTATATGTTAATAATACTGTGATACTTTCGAGGATGATGATATACTCACTAACACCTACATGTATAATGACACACTATAATCAATCACATATTACATACCGTACGTATAAAAGGATAGGACTAATCCTCTACTGAGAATAAAACAATACTCATCATACAAGAGGCAGAGTCACTTGAAATGTTCAGTTGAATTACGAGTCACACACTGAACATGGAAGTGGGTATCATTACCTCGGCTTAGAAGCACCAGCTCAGACTGGATTCAGTCGCCAGTGTAGAGAAAGGCTTGGAGCACTCGCAGCTGACCTCGGTCTACATGAAGCAAATGTCAGAATAGTTGGAATTATACACATAGCGTACACCAGTTATCACCCGATTACTTGCTCCAACACCTGAGACTTGGCTTGGGAATATACAATACGAAGGTATGAAAATTATCCTCGGCTGTTCAAGAACTAGAGAAGCATTCTAGATAAGAGAAAAGAACTAGGTCTCCCAAGTATTAAATACTGACCGAAACTAATATTTTCATTGGGGTCCGGAAGCCCAGACAAACGCAACCCGGTCCCTGCACAAAAAAAAAAAAATCTTTCGGACTCTCTTCCCCAGAGGAAGACAACCATCAAACTGGATAACCAAAACTGTTACTGAGTTTAGAGCGTGTCCTGCCCGCCAGCTTTACCGTGTGAGACATCAGCTGCATTTTCTTCTCTCGCTGGGAATTAATCTCTTTAAAATCACTGTTACCTCCTTCCCCCTCCTACACCGAAAGGTCCAGCTTAGGAAACAACCCAAGACGAGATTGTCATTGAATAAAATCTTTCTCAGATCAAATACACAGACGGATGTCAGTAACGATCTACTAGGACTGCCAGCAGTGCAGTTGTTGTAACACACACTGATGGTGCTATCTAGAATGGACAGCCAAGATCAACTCTTAATGGAACTGTTTGCCATTCTCACTGCCCTAGAATTTGTTTCAATCCTCAAACATTCTGACTGTAGGCGAGTCTTCACCAACAGCATTAACCTCACTCCAGCATGACTGCAATATGCTTGTCTCTGAAGCATAAGCAGATATGATAAGACCGCCCATGATGGAGTGAAAGTACAGTTTCTCTGCTGCATTCCCTCACATATGGTCTCCAGAATGCATAAGACGACAGACGAATTACCAGAATCTTATGCCTTAAGAAGCATAACCACGATTTAGGTCAGTTTATGAGTAGCTCAAGAAGACGTTCAGAAAGATGTTGAGCAAACTCTCTTGAACTCAAGATGAAGTGAAAAATCAACACAATCAGATCCATTGTGTCCCCACTCCATCATGCAAGGAGAACCCCCACATATATGGCTCTACGTATAGGATCAGTAGACATCCTCATGTTGTTGTTGCCGGACTCAGGCTGCGTTATAGATACTCATGGGAGTCTGCTCCTCCTGGGAGTCTGCTCCTCCTACTCATAATGAACAGACGCCAAGTAGACCTTGTCAGTGGTGTTTTCACATCGTGCAACATTTTGTCTCTGTCTGTCGCAAGATTAGTGACTTTCCTGCACGTCGAAGCTTTGCAACTCTCAACCTTCTCATGTCTTTCCCAGTAACTATGACCCGGTACCATTTCAAAAGACAGGTCTTTCACTTTCTCCAAAATTCGTAAATACTTTCCCTTCTCTTTTCATTTTCCGTTTCGTAATTCTCTGTATTTCAATTAAGGCCCGGCCTTGATATGGGCTTTTGTCCTTGAAAACTATTCAAACTTTCCCAATTGTGAATAATTCATTTATCATTTATCTCTGTATATAATCCGATTATTGTTGCTTAGCCTCAGTAAAGAAGTCGCTTATGATGTAAATTGTTATATAATTCATCCTCCGCCGTCTAGTACTTGTTAGCAAGTTAATTATCATTCTGTGCTTTGTATGTTTGCGCTTCCACCCACAGGATGGGCTGAGAGAGGGTAGTAATTCGCTGTTACTGAGGCAAAAGCCTTTAAAAAAGTGAATTCTTGCTTGATACTTATGGATGCCATAGGTCATTCAGTCCAGCAATACGAGTACCAAAAATATGTACATGCGGACATACAAACAGCGCCACACAAATACGTGTGCCCAGGTCGTCAAAAGGACAACGTTCAATAGTAATATCTTACATCTTAATATCAGCTACAGTCTTATCTTAGAACCGATGACACGCGTATCTTGAATGTACTCTACATATGGAGTTCTTTACAACATACTTTCTGATGCTCTTCCACCGAACACGTCTGTCTCCAACAAAATCTTCTTCCTGGGTCAGTGTGTGAACTCATACCATCTTCCCCCAACCAGTTGCTAATCATAAGTGTGGTGGCGCAACGCACGAATCTAAAAGAAAAACTGCGAGTGACGATGCATTCTATGACTCAGAGTAGTTGTCATACGTTCCCTAACTTTCAGTAATTCCACAAAGTGTTCCTTCCACTTTGATTTGAGGGTTATCTACCAACCTCATCACTGCATCATCTCTTACGTACTCCTTCTAAACTCCATCTATATTTTCTGTTGTTCCATACAGTTCTAGTTTTCTTTTTCTTTGCAGCTCTTTACCTATTGTCTGTTCATTTCCCCTCGAATTTCTCATCACTGAGCACAGCCTTGATAGGTATTTTGGTTCTGATTGTCTTCTTACCTTTCTCATTGCTCCATGCTTGTTCCTCATCTCTCCCACACATCTCAGCTCAATCTACAATACTTCCCTTAAGTATTTCTTGTGCATCTTCCCCCTTCCCTTACAGCTCTCATTGGAAGATTCTGAAGTCCTGCTTTCATTGTCTTTTTATGCTATTTATCAACCTTTCCATCATAACAATGTTTATCATGCATTCTTACTTCCTTATTTCTCATTCTCTTTACCCTATTGGCAGTTTATTTTACATGAGGTAATCTAACAAACCTGAGAGGATTGGATTGGATTATGGTATTTAGGCTTATAAGCCAAGCACTGGAGCTTCTAAGGCTATTCAACACTAAAAATCTAAGAGGGATGTACTTTCATTCCAGTCCACCATGAACTCCATCCTGCCCAGTACTACACAAACTCACTTGTCAGGGTACAGTCCACTCTTTCCTTGATTCTAACTGTTTCTACACTCATTCAAATCCAAGGTTACTATGAGCAGAGCATCTATCCTCACTCACTACCTTGCATCCTCCCTTTGCTCTACATCACCACTTTATCTATCCTTGATCACACTATCTAATGACCATCTACCTTCCTGTCACCATTCCCCTTACAATCAATCTTACTCAAGGTTGGTTAGCTGTTTGGGCTTTAGGCTTATCAACTGCCACAATAATTACAGCCATCAATATCAAGCCACACCTACTGTACAAAAATTCTGTAACACCTTCAGATGTTAAGGATTACTCTAAGACCACATACAATATGCATGTAGCCCTTCAAATTCACTTAAGGCATTCACACTACATGTACCCATCTGATTAAGAGCTTGAAAGGCATTCACACTACATGTACCCATCTGATTAAGAGCTTGATTAAACATCTTATTCTGAGTGCTTTTTCATCCCTTGCCATACAACCAAAGGACATAATCATTACAACCACCTTACAATTAAGCTAACGGTAAAATCGTTCTAATGTCTACTAAATATGAACCTGGATTGTAAATCATATGAATATAACGAATAACCAACTAATTTCTATGAACACTGATAAGTGGAGGTGTACCATTCTCATATAAGTCAAAACAAAGGTTTTCCTTAACTTAACCCACGTGGTGGCACAACCACTGTCTCAGTTCAGTGTCCAACATGTGTCAGAATGTTCTCGTCAATTATTGCACAAACATCAAAATGGAAGCCTCACGTATACATAAATAACTACCAGAGAACTTCCTGCTTATAGAGAATGAAAACAAGACAGTCAAAAATAATGTTCTGTACATCATTCCAATGGAGCTGTCTGATATGAGTGTGTTAATTCCAGTGAGAGGTTTATGAGGGGTCAGGTAGCCTTAGGTTATTAATGGTTTGGATTAATAATCATCTCTCAATCAGTTTTCAGTTGAAAAGTGTCTTAATCCTGGTCAACAGCCTCTTGGTCCTTTTTTTAGTGTATCTGAAGTGCATGGTCAACATGTTAAACTTCAACAGCAAACAAGTTCAACAAAATTCAATTGTTAAACTGCAAACTCTCTCTCTCTCTCGGTACATCACTCAGTCCCTAGGACACACGGACTGCTTCACTGGCTTGGTTTACAACCTCAGTGATATAACCTAACCAGGGCCAAGGGCTGAATGGTAATGCTTGTTACTTTTCAAAATAGTGCAGTATAAAACAGATCTCTATGACATGAATTTTTTCACTGTTTTTCTCGTGAACTGTCTCATTGAAATGCTATCCTTTGATCCTGTGGATCCTGGTCTTTGCTAAATATACAGCTTCAACTGGTGCTAAACAGTTGTCATAACAGTACTGCATACTTCTGTTAACTTACACACGATGAATCATTCAATTTTGTTATGGCGCTTCTGTAAGTAGAGTCTCCGAGTGCTTTTCATGCAATACTTGGCCAATCAGCCAATGCTATCCATTTTTCAGACTCAAAATATTGAAGAGTATTATCATAATTCTACATTAGGACACTAACAGTAGATGTCTTGATATCCAATTGGCCTCATATAGAGTCTGATAAAAGTAAGTTCATATTCAAAATGAAATATGCATTTTGAATAAAAAATCTGCAGAAGACAGTTTGAATGATTTTCAGCAATTTCTCTGTTTCTCTTATCACTGACACTTTGAGAGGGCACTAAATATTTCTACATCTTCCCTTTGGCCACACAGTGTTGCTCTATCAAATATGGAATGTTGCACACTGCAAGACATGAACTAACCCATTCTCCAAAACACTGTCTTCTGTACTGCAGATACAGTTTTCTTGAACATGAACAAATGATAAGCATCTTGCTGACTAATATATCCACTTTTCATCATCAACTGACATATGAAGTTGGACGATCAACAACACAATTTCTGCATGTAGGAAACCGTTGATTTCAAACATTCAGAGACAGTTTTGCCGTGCTGGTTAGTTAGCACTCAGAGACAACCATGTGATCATGTGTGTGCTGTACAAAGCATATGTAATTGTTCATGTGTAAGTAGTACATCATCTCTAAATTATTTTACTTAATATTAGTTTTAACTGATGTCTTTCCGTAAGACATATTCTGTTCCCTCTGTCAGCAGCAGTTTCTCTTCATATATCTTGCAACCAAATCCCAACGAGCAAAAATTTCTTAACACAGCCATGCCCAATTCATAAATGTCTGTGCATTAAGTGCAACCTCCATCTATCTTCCCATTTCTTGCCAGCAGAAACATTACCCAACATCTTTGCTCTAGCACACATTTCACAAATCAGATCCACACCTGAAATAAACTAGGTCATCTCTCTCAGGTATTCATAGATTCAACTTATTCATTCTTGGGATTCTGCCTTGATAATCTCATTGAGTCACTCTCCCTTGAATGTGAGAGAATACTTCATTGTTTAGTAATGCTGTTGCTTTCTGCTTGATCACTTCCCTGCAACCATAATGTAAATGTCATGGCATTTCAGTTTCTGTTCAATACAGCTGGTGCATACATGAACAAAATCCTAGAAATGCCTGCCCCTGCCTCAAGACATAATAGTTAAGTGTGCACTGAGAAAGGCTGAGGTAGTTCATATTTTTTTTTTGCTTTGTCGCTGTCTCCCGCGT
>JAUUEG010021259.1:0-12116 GCA_032361445.1 Panulirus gracilis | reverse complement strand
ATTTAGGTTCTTTAAAAATCTAAAATGACTCTTTTTAGAGAAATGCGACCTTGTATGTGTGTATATGTGTATGTGTGTGTGTGTGTCTGTGTCTGGCTACCAGTGTCAAAGCTTGCGTTCGGAACGCGTTCGTTGTCGTCAAGCTGAGTCAGTGTCAAATTTTACCCCATTACGTGGTTAAGGACCGGGGCGCCCTAGTCACTCACCTTACATAATTGCCCAAGATTCTGCGGCAGATACGGCAGTGACCGGTGAGGTATGGTGACCAATTTGCAGACCTTTAAACGACTTGTTTGATAATTAGGCTCGTGTGACATGATGCCCCTAGGGTGAGGAGGAGAGGAGGGAGTAGTGTTCCTCTCTTTCTCTCACTCTCACTCACTCTCTTTTTTTAGAGTGAGGTAGTGGTTATGGTGGAGGTTTTGATGGGTTATATTCCGGTCTGATCACGCCCCTCAGCCATTTTGCACGATGGGGGTCTTATGTCTCCCCTTTTGCAGAGTGTTATCAGTGTTATCAGTGGGGGTGCCTATGAGTCTTATCTACTCTGATGGGAGATGATTTTTTTTCTTTTTGTTTCACACACCTCCTAAGGCCATATTTCCATAGTTGTCAGGTGTATATATAAATGTATACCATATATACCATTCTAGAGCCATGTCTTTCTCTGATGTCTCACACATTTTCTTTTAAGTTAATGGTGGTTTACAACTTTCTATTTCACTTGTTAGAGTATTTTCATAATTAGATGATTGATACTTTGATATTGATTAACTTTTTAATTTAGGGGCATGGAGCACTTGGGAGGAAGGCTATGACCACTGGTCAGGACCACGTATCATAGTGTCGTATGTACATTTATGTGCAGAGAGTACAGATCATTAGGTTTATAAGTGCTCAGTGTCTTCTGTATAGTAGTTGCGATGTGGGCGTGAAAGGTAAAATATATTGAAACGGTGTTTGTAGCATTTTGGCGGAAGGTGATATCGTAGGAGTAGGGTGTGATTCGAGTTCTTTAGGGAGTATGGTTTTTGATGGGTTATTTCAGGTGGGTTGGAGTTCAGAATTGAGTTAGGATGTCTGTTTAATTTTTATACTATTTCATTAAATATGTGTTTTGTTATTGTCATATTTGTTGGTGATAGTGGACGATATGTAAGTAGAGATTCCTGAAGTGTGAGGCAGGGGTAAGCTGTTTACTTCTACTAAGGGTTCGCGGTTAGTTGTGGAGTGGTTTGGATGGGAGGGGTCTCATGTTGTTGCATAGTATTGGGTGCTTGTGGGAGCACAGCTTTGATGAGGGAAACTATATGGATAATGTAAAATTAAATGAAACATATTTAGAAATCAACAGAATGTATGAATACCTCACTAAGCTCCTCAAAAATCTGAATTTGTTGATACATAGGTCATATTCTCGTATGCAGCGTCAAAACACATAATCCAGAATGTTTTGTTGCTGGTTGTCTCATGTGTATGCTGTTCACTGAAGTGTGAAATGGCAAGTCGTCAAATGTAGACAATTTATTTATAAGTAACCCGGCACGTGTTTCTGTAATAGCCATGGTGTTACTCATGACGTTTATTCCATGGGCTTTTGCAACTCTAAGGCTGTGTTACAATCAGTCAGTTGTAGGAATTGGATGAACTCATTTGAAGTGAGTAGTTCTTTGATGAGATTATCCTGAGATCTTTTTCGTCAACTTACATCACGATAGCCCCACCATTGGGTTCTTACTCGTGTTGTAACCACAAGCATGGGTGGTTTAGTAATGCCAGTTTTCAAATGGAAAGACCTTACTTAGCTGTGGTGTCTGGCTAATTTCTTGTCAAAAGATTATGAAGCTGGGGTGTTTAGCTTTTGACATTGTGTTCTGCGGATCGGAAAATACAATGGCGCTAGTGGTGCATGATTTAGAGTATATTTTTTATATCAAAGAATTATATATATCAGGGAAAGTGTGGGGTTAATTGTTGTAAAGGTAGGTAAGGTGCTTGTGAGATATCAACAGAAACAATATAAAAACCTCATCTGGTAGCTGAAATAATTGTTCAAATGTTTCGATGTTAT
Organism: Panulirus gracilis; assembly: GCA_032361445.1. NCBI lineage: Eukaryota > Metazoa > Arthropoda > Malacostraca > Decapoda > Palinuridae > Panulirus > Panulirus gracilis. The sequence continues at coordinate 10,045 of JAUUEG010021259.1, read as the reverse complement.
ATATGTTGTCTGTTGAGGATTGTTCGGCAGCTTGCCTAGTCATCTGTTGATATACATTGCATTTTCCTGGGTGTGACTGGTATATATCAACTGTAATACTAGACTGATCATTTGGATAGATATTGACTGCTGGGGAGGTTAGGTGAATTTTTTGTAGGTTCTGTTGATTTCATACCTATTTTAATAAACTCCATCATTTCCCTGATATGCTACCATCACCTTAAGTAAAAGATAAGATAGGTTGGTCACTCACAGGTGTTGCTGTAATCAAAATGATCTGTGCAAAGCACTTAGAACATTAGTTACTATTTTCCAGCGTTAGTTTGAATGCAAAGCTCAAATATTCCCTTACTCTCATTAGGATGTACCTTGAATTCATAAGTAGTCTGTTTCAAATAGCATTATGTAAGGTAAATAATGAATGTTAGGAGAGGTTAGATGAGGGTATCTTAGGCTCCGATTTCTGCAAACATTCCATTTAAAATTACATTACTTATCTCCCATTTTCCATGATATTCCTTACCTTCACCACCTTTACCTTGTTCATCTTTATGAAATAAATAGAATATGATCCCATTGATGTTCTTTTGCTGCCATATTCTTTGAACATTAAACTCTTGTGTTATCGTCTCCCTAAAGAAATAGAATAGCACTTGTAGACTGGGTCTTCAGTGATATGGATGCTGCTTACAATAGTATATCACCTCTGGTAGACAGATTAAGATTCAAATCAACAGGACATGCTTATTCGTTCACAGCTTGTTTAAGGAGAGGTTAACTAGGAGGATATGTGTTAGAAGTGGAGGGAACAAAAAGGGGTAGACCAAAATGGGTGTGGAAGGATGAAGCATAAAAGATTTGAGTGATTGAAGCCTTAGCATGCAGGAGGATGAAAGGCATGCGTGGGATAGACTGAAATGGAATGACATGGAATACAGAGAGTGGCATTGTCTCAATGGGCTGAACCAGGGCATGTGAAACTGCCAGGGTTAGCCATGGTAAGGTCTTCAGGGCGTTTGTGGATAGGGAGTTGTGGCTTCGGTGCTTTATCAATTACAGCTAAAGAATGGTTGTGAACAGATGTGGCTTTTCATATTTTGTTCTTGGCATAACTAGAATGGGATATGGTGATCAAATATAAAAAGAAAAGTTTAGTCAAAATACACCAAATGTATGAAAAATAATAATTTTTAGAGTCAAAATATACCATCTTGTGGTGGGATATTGCATGTTTGAGTGTGCTAAAATTTGTTTGTGTTTGCAGGGATATAAACAATGCCCAACAAAGTTTTTGTGAATGACAACCATAACTTGGCTTTCTTTTCAAATATCAAAAGCAGGATTGAAATAGTATTGTCTGTTAGGGGAGCTTAAATGATGTTTTCATAAGTTTTGTTGATATTTTACAAACATTCAAACTTAGTTTATGTTAACCCTTCAATTTCTTTGATATTCATGACCCCCAATGCTATTGCCACAATTAGAATTGTTATATAAAAAAAATTTCCCAATCTTCCTCCCCTGGTTTTGATCTGTTGCCCACACAGATTTTAACAAATCTATTAGAATTTCTATGAAATTTCTCTGATACAGTCATAAACTTGTGGTAATATAGTGCACTTACCATTTTTGCAATACATTATCATTGATATGGTCTCTTCTGTGATGTGTATGCATTATATTTCTCCATCAAGAGACTGCTGATCATTCTCATGTGAAAGGTTTTATTATATGTTTATATATTAAAGTCATTTTTGCATGAGAGCTAGATAAAGGATCATGTGCAAATGAGGTTTCCAATTACTGAGGTTGGAAAAGTAATGGAGTATGTCAGAAAATTATACTCACTCAGAACGAAAAACAAACGTGTTCGAATGTACCTCAAACAAGTGGGCATAAAAACTTCTCTTCACATACCTCATCTAGGTTTTCCCATGAGCCATTAACCGGGTGTACAATGTATTACAAGGGACATCTTTTTGACATAATCTACTCCTTTAGTTTTAACACCATACCAAAAGTAGGGAGTGGTTTGAAGTACAGAAATAGAAAAAAGCACGATTGAATGGGAAAACCTCCCCTTACATAACCAAACCTAAATTTATCCATAACACAGGGACTCTGCCCTCTTCAGCTCCACCCTTACCATATTTTAGGATCTAGAATCATCATGTTTGCCTGAAGTTACATAGAACTGGCTAATGGGGAATATTTTCCTTTCGATGCACCACTTTATTTGTGAATTTTTCAGCTTAGAAATGTAAATGTTGCTTGTAACAAGAAACATCCATATTTGTGATGGTAGTTAGAAATGGAATTTTTGTTCTAGACTGAGATAGTTCATTGGGCTTGATTAGAGTAGAGCTGTTTCTTATGCCTTCATTTAGAAACTCTGGGGTTGAACATAACTATATCTAAAGAAAACTGATCATAGCCAACCTTATGTAACCTACAATACCCTGACTTAGGAATTCCCTGGAGCAATCTTTCGTGGCAATAATGGGCAGTATATGAAAAGAATACAGTCATAATATTTTGTATTGAAAACCTATGAGCCACCACATAGGTTTTTTCATTGTATATTGATATAGAATTTAAAGATTTTTTTTTTCTTTCATATTATTTGCCATTTCCCGCATTAGCAAGGTAGCATTAAGAACAGAGGACTGGATCTTCGAGGGAATATCCTCACCTGGCCCCCTTCTCTGTTCCTTCTTTTGGAAAATAAAAAAAAAATGAGAGGGGAGGATTTCCAGCCCCCCACTCCCCTCCCTTATAGTCGCCTTCTACGATACGCAGTGAATACGTGGGAAGTATTCTTTCTCCCCTATCCCCAGGGATAAGAATTTAAAGATATATGTTGTTTAAAAATAGTGACCTGCATTCCTGCATACATGCCCTTTTTCAGCGTAGTTGCACTTTGTGTGTGTGTGTGTGCATCTTGCCCTTCTTAAATCATGGGCAAAACACTCATTTGAAGGTTGAAGATGATGAAGGGTATGCAGGTTGATAGGGATCTAAGGAAGGTTGCAAATAATAGAGATGAATTTGCATATGCTGTAAGGGTTTTAGTGTACTGAACTCATCCTCCATAGATTTACAGGAATAATTATTGGTTGTAGTAAAAGAAAAAGAGAGAGTGCTGAGTCTAGAGATGAAGTTCCTATAACTAGTAGGTGAAGTAAGAGTAATGAATAGAGTGCAAAATGAAAATTTAAAAGTAAGTTATGGCATGATCATTGCGAAAATGGAGAATGGCTCGGAGGTGATGCAATATTTTGGATGATTGGGATGAAGGCACTGGTGTGTAGAAGTGATAACAGTATAAGAGAGACAAAAGAAGAGGAAAGGAGAAATGAAAAATGGAGAGGAAGGCTAGTGAAAGAGCATGTAATGGAGATAATGATAGACATAAGGGAGTGTTCAAAGTTTTACAGGAAGTAAAGGGGAATACATACCACACTGGCGAAAAGTAGATGGCATGCTAGAAATATTTTGATATATAGGCAGTAACTCATAACCAAAACTTTGTAACTTTATAAAATGGCAAATTTTCTTTCCTTTTTTCTTTCAAACTATTCGCCATTTCCTGTGTTAGTGAGGTAGCGTTAAGAGCAGAGGACTGGGCCTTTGAGGGAATATCCTGGCCCTTTTCTCTGTTCCTTCTTTTGGAAAAAAAAAAGGCAAATTTTATTTTACATAAATTTCAAGAACATTGAGAACCCTAGAATTTTATAAGTTTTTTCCAGTTTAAATAATCAGTGGTCTAGTTAACCATGATGCTTAGCTAATGTTTTCAATGGGATCAGATAGTCTTTGATACTGGCTTTGTAGATATTTCTTCTTGGAGTACCATATATTGCAGTGTTAGAAGCAATAAAAAGATAGCTCTTTGCTCTTAGTTTTAAAGTCAGGTATGTATGCTGGAACCTGTGAGACTGTAAGGTGTAACCCACCTTTGCTGGAGTCATAGCCCCTTTGATTAATTCATTGGATTATAGTTTGCCCACATGACCATGCATGTATATGTTTCACTCTGTACATTAAGCTTTTATTTGAATGATGATTTATGTTTTCATTTTATCATGTTTTTTCTTAGGAAACAGCAGCAAGATGAGTATCCAATGGACGCTGATTGCGGGTGTGATGTACGCAGAGCTGGCTGCGACAATTTTGCTCTTAATACCCCTCATTTCACCAGCAAGGTGAGTGCTAGGTTTTATTTTTTTTTTTTTTATTTTACAAGTAAAATGAAGCAGAATGTTGTGTTAAGCAAAATGATTTTTATGCAGCAAGGAGGAAAAGGGTAATAAGATCAATAGAATATGAATTTTCATAAAAAAGTGTGTTGTTATGGATTTTTCTGCCTCTTTTATGTCCATGTTGTGATGTCCCTTCTCAAGATTGAGCCCCTTGATCATCAGAGAGCTCTAACTGACAGAGGATTCAAAACACAATTTTGTTCCTTGAACATGACGTACCCTTCAGGATTTTACCCTCAATGGCCATATTAGAATATATGAGGGTGGCTGATGGCCATCATAAGAGTCCCAATAACCTTAAAAGAACCCCCCTCAGCCTATGATGTGTTAGCTACAGAGCTTCAGATGGTGTCTCTTGACAGTCGACCCGCATCTCTCTTTGTTCATGCTTGTAGTGCAGAGCTGGTAATGGATCAGCTGGCCGATGACACACATAGTGTCATCCAGAATATGACAACTGCAAGAGCTTGGCAGTTCATGATGCTTCACACTTGCCCACAACCCTGCACACCCTAGGCAAGTGGGGAGATGCTTATGAAAACTGGCAGGCTTGATTCCCTGTGAGGCCTATACTCTTTAGTAGAGCTCGTCTCACTCCAGCCATAACTTAGAAATAATAAAACTCCCACCCAGCAACTCAAATAGTTTTATTGGTCAGCAAGGAGGGTGAAGTTTGTATAAGTCACATTGAGTCATCCTCCAGTAGGGAGTAAGATTTGTGCTGCAGATCAGTGTGATGAGTTCATTGCAGGAGTGAATTGCAGAGCACTTCATGTGTGGAATTTGACATCAATGCTTTTGGTTGTATTTGAAGTAGGGTGTTGAGATTCTTTCGCTGATGAAATCTACAGTTTCATCAAAGCCTAGAAATGGTCTTTCAAAGGTCCTTGGTCTTTTGCAGTCTGTACTTTTATGGGGAATATGGCTCCATAACTTCTTATGAAAACTCTTGACTTATTGCAAATGAGTTCAAGAAGAAGAGTTTGTGAAATTGTGCAGTGAAGAAACATTGAAATAAGATTCGAGAATGAATTTTTTAGGAAAGTTCAAGTAGACCCAAAGTTTCTTGCTAAAATCAAGACTGTTAGGTATAAGATTAAACCAATTTCAAATGTCTTTTCAAAATTTCCATGGAATATCTATTTTGTATCTAGGCTGGACTGAAAAATTCCGTTAGTCTTAAAGAAGGTTACGACTGACATCATTTGTTTATTTATTCTGGCATAGAACATTTCATTTTGGATTAGGAAGTTGGCTCTCCTTTCACAACTACAGCCTCTCAGAGCTCTTTATGTAGGAATTGGCCATGGCAGTTAACAGATATCCTGATTAGAGTTTACTAGTGTTTGGATTAGTTTGACCTTTTTTGTGTGGCTCTGGGATTGCCACCATATGAGGAGAACTATCCAGATTGTTGGTCAAATTAACAGTATGGTTTTTCAAGGTTCCTGTTCAGGTGGGTACTAGATGTAAATAGAGCTCAGTTTGAAGGTGAGAAAGGTACATTTTGAAGCACAGAAAATTGTTTCTTTAAAGTGGGTAGATCTGTCAGAGCATCCATACATTTTTCCATCCCTGCGTCTCTACCCTTTACAAAAAAATGGTCTTTGAACCCATGCATTAACAGGCCTACGGCACAGATGCCAGTGGATTGCTAGTGATTTGGGATGGTTATTGGATTGTGTAACATGGAGCTGTGTGTCTTTGATGCCATAGTTTGGTGATGGTGATTCATATGATGACTAAGATTCTATGAATGAATTCTTACCAGCCTCAAACACATCATGGTACCCAAAGTGCCTAAAGTTCTGATGGAGACACCCTATATAAAGGTAAATGCACTTAAGTTTTGGAACTCTGGCTTCATTGAAGAAATAGTTCTGTATACCTGAGAACATAATATTTTTGTTTATGTTTAGGTTGAAGTGAAGCATTGTCTAAGGTAATATATTCTTACTACGAGCCATAATTGTTGTTTATATTTGTAAGGAGTACTGCTTTTCTTTAGACTTGCATGCTAATGTAACATGGGTTTTGCAGTTTAATCTCTGTAATGTAGCCGTTAGCATTGCTGACCATATTGTGTTCACGGGCTGTCAGAGGTCAAGTGTATTTGTTTGTCTCATGGTTTCCATGCTAAATTACACATAAGATGCATCCACTCTGTCACACTTTCTCCTCCGTACTTTAGCATTTCAGCCATAATCCCAATTACTCCAGATATCTTTCCTACCTTCAGCCTCATTATTCCCCTTCTTGCCACCCTTTTTGCCATAGGCCCATGCATTTGTATCATCTTCCTTCCATCCTCCATATCCATGCATGTAACAACTGCTGCCTCCCCTTCTCCCTTATTCATTAGTTCTTCAAAATACTCTTTCCATCTTCTTTCCACTTCCTCCTTTTGATTCAGCAACTCCCCTTCCATACTTCTCACAGTAACACTTCCAGTCTTACACCCACTTTTCACTTACCTTTCTTTCAAAATCTTCATCTACTCTTTCTTTGCTTCCCTCTATCATCTCCTTAACACTCCACTTTCATATTTCATATTCTTCCCTCCTCCTTTGTTGAACTTACACTGGTACATTCCTATCGAAGAGCCTACCATATGCCTTTTCCTTCTCTTCCACAGCATTTCCAATCTCCTCTGGCCATCATGCATTGCCCTTTTTATTCCTACATCTTACTTCCTTTTATCCCTGGGGACTAAAAGGCGACTAGAAGGCGACCAAAAGGGGAGGGAGTGGGGGGCTGGAAATCTTCCCCTCTCATTTTTTAACCTTTCCAAAAAAAAGGAACAGAGATGGGGCCAAGTGGGTATATTCCCTCAAAGGCTCAGTTCTCTGTTCTTAATGCTACCTCGCAAATGCAAGAAATGGCAAATATGTATGAAAAAAAATTCTTTACCTTGTATGCAACTACTAATTCTACAACCTTTAATAGAATTTCTTTAAAAATTTCAAACGCCTCATTCACACATGACTCCATCCCTAGTTTCACTGCACTTCCATCTAAACTTTCAATTACCTTCCTTTTAAACTCCTCCCTGCATTGTTTCTGATTCATCTTCTTGCCTGCCAACACTTTTACCTCTCCATTCTTCCTTACAACATACTTCCACTTCTTCCTGATCCTCATCCACACAAGAACTGCAAAATGGTCAGTCTCCAAAGAATCCTCTCACCACTCTCGCCTATCTCAATCTTTCATCCACTGCCACGTAGTCAGTCAAAGCCTTTTGCTCTTCTCTTCCATCATTCCTCAGTCATGTGTTTCTGTGGATCATCTTGTGCTTAACAAAGGTGTTTGCAAGGAATAAACCCCTCTCAGCACAAATATCCACATGATGACTTAAATTCTCATTTACTCCAGGCACTATTCATATACCAATTTCATCACATCCCACTTTTGCATTCATATCACCCAATATGACCATGTTTCTCTCATTCTCAAAACCATTTATACAGTCAATCAAATTTCTCCACAAAAACTTCATCTTTCCCTCATATAGTCTTCAAATTCACATATACACATACTCATGCATACTTCTTAATCCCAATCTCTCTTTTCACCCACACTATTCTTGATCCATTTCATCCATGCTATATAATATTCCCCCACACTCTTGGTGTTAGCAGAATTGCATATCCATCTTTCCCTCTCCCTTGATAATTTTTGCTTGTTCCCAACCATGCCCTCTCATAAGTTGTATTCATCATTTCCAGTTTCATTCCAAACACCCTGCTCAACCCCCAGCACATGCAAGCTACAACTCTGTAACCTCTCCACAAGCTCTCACCAGTCATCTCATTCACATTCAGTGCCATCACTCTTGATCAATCATCTCTTTTGATCATTAGCATTACTGGTAGACTCCAGTGCCACTTCTTAGCCTTTTGTGCCTCACCCTTGACAGGTCACTGGCAGAGGGCAGTGTTTCCAGAGGCAGTGAGGCTCCAAAATTGTCAGAAAACCAAAAAGTGACAGTGCACTTCAGGTGTCTGTCTAAACTTTTTAATAGGACTGCCCTGATAGAGTTGAGCAACGCCCAATTTTGAGATGTTAGTTATTGTATATGGGTAGTTCTTGTGAATCATCACTATTGCTGTTTAAACATAAAATCTTTATTATATCAGGGTGGTCATTCTCTGTAATATCCCATATTTCAATACTGTTTATAGTTAAAATCATTTCTAACAAGTATTTGAAGAATTTTGAAAATTATTGTAGAAAACTTTTATTGCAGATTAATTGCTTACTGCATAGTTTTCAGTATTATATATTTTGTGATTATGATGAAAGAACAGAACTTCATCATCCAAATAGCGTATATTAGCTTGAAAGAGTCACAGTAAAAGATTTTCCGTAGGGGTTTTGTAAATTTGAGCTTGTTTTTCACTTTTCACAGGAGCAGCACCCCAACCTCATTGGGTATGATACAGCCACTGCACAAAGCCACTTAATACATGAACTAATAAAGATATACATAGAAAAAATAGGGAAAAATAGGTGAAATAAGTGGAAGTCTAATAAATGTTAGTGATCTTCAATTGAAAATATTCAACACATAATTAATATAATGTTAGGATTAATTGTATATTTCTTTTATATTTTCTAAACTTCTCTTCAGTAGGTTCTTAACCAATACATAATTCAATAATCATCATCATTCAGGAAAGATATAGTTCTATCTATCTCTGATGCCTGGGTAGGAAAAAAAGGTGAAATAATGGAAGTTTTACTGGTCATGAACACAGTTTTTGGTTTGAAACATTCAACATATAATTGGTAAAATAATATGGGGCGAAGCTTCTGGGAGTGATGAAGAATGTGTGGAAGGAGAGAATGTTATCCCAGAGAGCAAAAAGGGTATGTTTGAAGGAATAGTAGTTCCAACAATATATATGGTTGCGAGGTATGAGCTATAGATAGGGTTTTACGGAGGGGGGTGGCTGTGTTGGAAATGAATTGTTTGAGGACAATGTATGATGTGAGGTGGTTTGATTGAGTAAATAATGAAAGGGTAAGAGAGATGTGTGGTAATAAAAAGAGTGTGGTTAAGAGAGCAGAAGAGGGTATGTTGTAATGGTTGGATATATGGAGAGAATGAGTGAGGAAAGGTTGACAAAGAGCATATATGTGTCAGAGGTGGGGGGAACAAGGAGAAGTGGGAGACTAAATTGAAGGTGGAAGGATGGAGTGTAAAAGATTTTGAGTGATCGGGGCCTGAACACACAGGAGGGTGAGAGATGTGCAAGGAATAGAGTGGATTGGAACAGTTGACATGTTGTCAATGGACTGAACCAGGGCATGTGAAGTATCTGTGGTTTCGGTGCTTTACACATGACAGCTACAGTTGAACGAATGTGATCTTTTTTGTCCATTTTCATGGCGCTACATTGCTGAAGTGAGGGGGGCAGAGGGGGCAGAGATACTGTTCCTTGTGGGGTGGGGAATGGATTGAAGGCAAGCAAGTGTGAATGTGAATATGTATGTATACGTGTATATGTTGCTATGTATATGTATATGTATGGGTGCTTATCCCTGGGGATAGGGGAGAAAGAATACTTCCCACGCATTCCTCACGTGTCGTAGAAGGCGACTAAAGGGGAAGGGAGCGGGGGGCTAGAAATCCTCCCCTCCTTGTATTTAACTTTCTAAAAGGGGGAACAGAAGAAGGAGCCACGCGGGGAGTGCTCATCATCCTCGAAGGCTCAGATTGGGGTGTCTAAATGTGTGTGGATGTAACCAAGATGAGAAAAAAGGAGAGATAGGTAGTA
>JAUUEG010021150.1:0-12120 GCA_032361445.1 Panulirus gracilis | reverse complement strand
GGTCGCCCCGTCGGGCGGGGTAGTGAGAGAGGCCCCTTCGGGGGAGTACCGTAAGACTGGGGCTCACCCCAACTCAATTCCCTCCCCAGCCCCGGGAGGTGATGGCCGTGGGAGGCAGCCGGCCGCACCCTCCCCATCCACGCCCCAGAGGCACTCCGACCCAGGGGCATGGTGGGGCACAGGACCTATCTACCTCACTATCTACCTCACTACCTACCTCACTAACTACAAGATTCTACATGAGGATGGGCTAGAGAGAGAGAGAGAGAGAGAGAGAGAGAGAGAGAGAGAGAGAGAGAGAGTAGTGGAAGAGAGAGAATGTCAGAAGGTTTGGGTGTGGCTGGAGAGGATTTAAGCTGGGTATGACCTGCAATTATTCCCTCCTCAACTTACGCACCGTCACTTGTCTTGTGTTTCCTCGTGTGATTTGACAGAGTACCCAAACCACATTTATTTCCTCTATTCCGTTCTTCGTCTTTTATGCATTCATTCATCCTTGCCTACTTCACTTTCGTATATCAGTCCCTCAATTCACTTCAATATGTGTATATGTATATGTGGGTGGACATGTGCGAGTTTGCATGTCGACCCATTTCCATCACGTAAATTTGATAAGATTTTTATCTCTACAAACTTTTTTCTTCCACTGTATAGAGGAGAGAGGGGTGATAGGGCAGGAATTATACAAGTATAAATCCCCTTTGCGTAGCTGGCGAGGTGTATTGGAGGAGAGGGACTGAATGTGTTATAAGGATTAGTGAACCTCATCTTGTTCAAGGACGAAGTGGGTTCAGGAAGGGAACTGTGTGTACATCAGATCCTCGCACATTCTCCTCTCTCTAGTGACGGACCAGATGGTCTATGCAGCATCTCTGGATCTAAGATAAGAGCACATGATGAAGTGGACGGATAAAGCGCCTTGGGAAGACTTTCTGAATACTTCTGAGAACTTCTGTGATGGAAATAGCGCATGTGTGAGGGAGTGTAAGTGGTGGTGAGGGTGAGTGGTCTGAAATAAATGTAGGAGTCGCGTCAAGGTTGTGTGATGCTACAGTGGTTATCTGACGTCTCTCTGTGTGGGAGATTAGGGCAAGGTGGGGCGTTTGTTACGTGAGACTTAACAGTTGAGAGCATAGTATAAGATGCCGCGGTTCCTGTGTGCAAATGCTGTATGTCTTTTATCTAATGCGGAGGAAATCATGGAGGGAATGATGGGCTGTGTTTCTGTTCCTGCAGGAGGAGGAGGATGCTGGAGGCGAATGCGAGTAAAATGTAAATAGGTAGTTTCTGAAGAGGATGGGAGATCAGATGGTAAGGTCAGTTTGAATTGTGAACAACTTAAAGTTCTGGGTGTGTTTAATTATTTAGAAGTAAAGTTTAGTGGCAATGGCAGTGAGTAAGTTGAACTTAAGAGTAGACTCCAGCAAGAGAGAAAAGCAAGGGTGTATTGAGTGCTTTGTCGAATGAAAAAGTGGCAAGAACAGAGTGTGTTAGAAGCTTACATGAAGGAACACCTCTTGTAATGCTGATTTATGGATATGATACTCAGAAGCATCATAGGTCCGGATAGGTATAATTCTACATCAGCAGAGGTTGGATGATATGCGTTATATCGCTGGAATGAAAAGAACATTTACAATAACAAATGAAGACGCGAGAAGGTTATGTTGTGTTGATAAACCATTGGAAAGCCGCGTTGATGAAATTCTTTATGACAGCACGGATGTGTTGGCCGTATACCAGATGATAGACTGGTCGAGGATATATATATTAGTGTAGTAGAGGGTACAAGGAGGAAAAGCAGACCGCGGAGATAGGCAGATGTAGAGGAAGAATTGATTATAGGTCGACGGATCCTACAAGCTGTGATGTTTGAGAAATGATTAAGGACCTGAGTCAGTGAGAACATCTTGTGCGTGGAGGGGATACAAAAAGAACGTATCAACTTATAGAGGGAAGTGAGAAAGTAAAATCTAGGTACTTTATAAGTGTCCAGTAACAGGTTCTTTATAAGTTCCAGGTTTGATTAACACACTGGGCAATGGTTGAGGATATTCGAGACACCACATGTCTCTATTACTCTCATGGAATTGGGAACAGAGTAATGATGACCGATATTTGGACTTTTATTGCCATTAAGGATAAGGTCAAAGGTCACGTCATCATATCTGAAGCTAGTAACGTCGCGGTCGAGGATCGTAACGTTGCGTTCGTGGATCGCATCGTCGTGCTCAAGTATTGTATCTTCGTGCTCAAGGATCGTACCGTCGTGCTCAAGTATTGTATTTTCGTGCTCAAGGATCGTACCGTCGTGCTAGGATGGTACCGTCGTACTCAAAGATCGTACCGTCGTGCTCGAGTATCACACCGTCGTACTCAAGGGTCGTACCGTCGTACTCGAGAAGCGTATCGTCTTGCTGAAGAACTTAACAGTTTGTTGCACAGAAATGCATGTTTAAAGTGTTTTCTAACGTTGTGTTGTGTGCCTCCTTGGGAAATGGGTTGTGTAAAGGAACCCATGGCCCACTACCGCTGTGGCCTGCCGATGGAGGACCCATACCTCACTACCGCTGTGGCCTGCTGGGGGAGGACTCATGCCTCACTACCGCTGTGGCCTGCTAGGGGAGGAGCCATGCCTCACTATCGTTGTGGCCTGCTGGGGAGGACACGTCACTCACTACTGCGGGAGAACCCATGTTTCACTACCACTATATCCTGCTGGGGGAGAACCCATGTGCATCCTCACTACTGTGAGTGCTACTGCAGGAGGTGCTATGGTCTGGTGGGGGAGGTGCTGTAGGAGCTGGAAGTGCCTCTCTTAGTAGGTCACAGATGAAGGAAGGATTTGTTTATTGTCTTCCAAGCCTTGGTTGCTGACATAAAGGATGTAACGCAATATATTGTAGCATTGTTAGAGGAGCAGCCTGCTCCATGGCCACGGTGTGTGGAAGATGGACCTGGTCCATGGCCAGGGTGTGTGGAAGATGGACCTGGTCCATGGCCAGTGTGTGTGGAGGATGGATCTGGTCCATGGCCACAGTATGTACCTGCCTGGGGCACTACTGGTATCTTCCACTTGAGCTACAGGCTGAGGGGACACTGTGCTACAGGCTGGGGGACACTGAGCTACAGGCTAGGTGGACACTGAGCTACAGGCTGGGCGGGACACTATGCTACAGGCTGGGGAGACACAGTGAGCTACAGGCTAGGGAGACAGTGAGCTACAGGCTGAGGGACACTGAGCTACAGGCTGGGCGGGGGAGACACAGTGGTCAACATGGTCATAATGATGGCTTCTGTGTCGCTCAGGTCCAGCATCGTCCACTGGTCGGCAGACCGACCTCCTCCTCCCTAACGGTGATCACTTCTGTTATCTTTGTGGCCTTGGAATAATCTTTCCTCTGACGAGTCTCAGTTTACGTCCTCATGTGTTGTGTTGCTCAAGCCTCTCACACGAGCATAAGACCACTCAACCATGACATGTGTCTGCCAGTGTCTGTGCACAGTCATGACGAGTCTGCCAGTGTCTGTGCACAGTCATGACGTGTCTGCCAGTGTCTGTGTACAGTCATGACATGTCTGCCAGTGTTTGTCTGCAGTCATGACATGTCTGCCAGTGTCTGTGTACAGTCATGACGTGTCTGCCAGTGTCTGTCTGCAGTCATGACGTGTCTGCCAGTGTCTGTCTGCTGTCATGACGTGTCTGCCAGTGTCTGCAGCTTCATCACTGGACGTCAGTGTCTGTCTGTAATCATCCTCAACTCTACCACTGTTGTCTTCCCCTCACTCTCCACACACCAGCTGAGGTGTGACATATCACACGACACACACCCTAGTATATTATCCCTGGTATATGACATAACAGACGCCCTAGTGTTATACATAAACGCCCTAGTATGATACACCTGGTGTATCAGATGATAGACACCCTAGTATATCATATCTGGTATACCACAGCGATATTAGCACTGCATAACATGAAGGTCTTTGAGAGGGAGTTAAACAGAAATCCAGATGAGAAAATATACAGAATGGGACAAGATACACAGCCCAAGACAGCAGGAAATTATGGGAGATGGCCAAGAGCAGCAGAGATAACGTCATTTACAAAGAATTTCCTCATGGTGTTTCAACAGGTATGGAGCGACAGCACGTAAAACACACACAAGGAGACTCGCTCAAAGATTAGGTCGTTGGATCTATAATTTGCTCACAAATGGATCCCACAAAGTCATCATAATAGAATCCAATACATCACTCTCAAAATCTGTCTCCTGGGGTACTGTAATGATCCCCTACTGTTTCTCAGACTTTGTAAAATACTAACATATGAAATCTAAAGGTGCGATATGCACAAAGAGAGTGAACCCCTTAAACATCCAGGGCCCAAGACTCTTCAACACCTTGCTTGCAATCACCAGTAAGATTACAAAGTGCAGCAAACTAGCCAGACTGTGTGGGGAGCTATGAGAGCTTGAGGGCTGTGGCTCCCAACAGCTTGGTCGAGCAGATACCCAACCCCACAGCCTGAGCCCAGCCCAGAGATTTGGACTACTTAGAACGTGGAAAGTAAAGAGTTTTAAGGACACGTCTAAACAAACTCTACAAGAAATGTCACAACACCTTATTGTTACTAACATGATACTTTGAAACTCGAGGATAGTATCCACATTTTGTAGGTAGTCTATAAAACTTACCATATAAAAGACCATATACTCTATGTAATGCAACTTATATGATGAACCTAATTTTGTTACCAAGTGAAAAAGACCTTACTGGGGTCTGAGGAAGACCCTTTGTGACCTTTGTAATCCTTTTTGCGCTACCGCTCACAAGATGAGCATGGGGTGCACGATGGATCACCTGCCCGGGTTACCGGTACATATCAAACCATCAAGACCAGTGATGATAAGTGTACAGAACTCTTGTTCTCTCCCGGTTAACGTCAACAAACAGGGCCGGAGATGTTGCTGGCCTGGAACACACCCAGAGCTCCTCTACCGACCACATCCATCTGGTAATCACATCTGAATGACTGGGACGGACGGAATGACTGGGACGGACGGAATCACAGGGACGGACGGAATGACTGGAACGGACGGAATGACTGGGACGGACTGAATCATAGGGACGGACGGAATGACTGGGACGGACGGAATCACAGGGACGGACGGAATGATTGGGACGGACGGAATGACTGGGACGGACTGAATCACAGGGACGGACGGAATGACTGGGACGGACTGAATCACTGGGACGGAGGGAAAGTTCTTAAAACAAACCCATTAAAACGAAGGCGCGAGAGATGCATCATAATATTTACGTGAATGATAACAGATAACCAAGTACCTGGCCAATAAACGAAGATTATTGTTGCTGGAATGACACACTGGATACAATATGCACACTGAAGCTCGAGAGGAGACAGATGCTGTGTCTTTGCACCGGAGATACAAATGTATGGATCATTAGCGCTTTATTTGTACAAGTATACACAGATAAAGCACTTCTGTGATAGTTTGGGTCAAGAGCACATAGCAGGAAGTAAACGGAGGCAAACATAGGGCTTTTACAGTGGGTACATCCTATCAACGTACGGAGGCAAACATAGGGCTTTTACAGTGGGTACATCACATCGACGTACGGAGGCAAACATAGGGCTTTTACAGTGGGTACATCACATCAACGTACTGAGGCAAACATAGGGCTTTTACAGTGGGTACATCACATCAACGTACGGAGGCAAACACAGGCCACGCCACAGCCGCGTCACCAGAGCTACACACACGCCAGCTTGGCGTACTCCAACATGTCAAATTCAGAAGAGCATAAATGCTTCACAACGTTGTCCCCGAACCTCGGTTTCCAGAGGGCGTAGCGAGAGAATGACTAGGTGTGTGGTTGGTTGGTGGTGGTGGTGGTGCTAGCCAGTCCTGCCACACAAGACTGCCAACACCTCCAGTTCTCCCAGTTATCATGCATGTACCCACCCACTCACCCCACCAGTCCCCAACACTCAAGGGCAAACATTACGATCCACAGGAATGAAATATGACCAACGGACAACGGTATATTATCTATAATGATAACGTTACTTCTGTTATGCTCTGTCAAGAACAAGCTCTAAGTCAGTGTTAAAGAGTTATTACTAAAGTTAAATATTATGAAATACTCGCAGCGCCACACACAGATTCATTCATTGAATAATGTACAGATGCTTATCAGCAGCCGAGGGTCCTAGTCTGAGGTGCGTCATGGCCGCCAGTGTGTGTGTACGGGGGTGGACGGGTGAAGACCTGCCCGAGTGCGTGTTCGGGGGTGGACGGTTGAAGACCTTCCATGCGTGCGTATTCGGGGTTGGACGGGTGAAGACCTGCCTGAGTGCGTGTACGGGGTTGGACAGCTCAAGACCTACCTGAGTGCGTGTACGGAGGTGAGCGGTTGAAGACCTGCCACGGGTGCGTGTACGGGGGTGGATGGTTTGAAAACTGGCAAAGTGCGTGTACGGGTATGGACAGCTGAGGACCTCACAGAGACCATATCAGTTGGCAATTGACACCATGTCGAATTGCATCATAAAAGAGAGTCGTCTTCCTCTATTACCCTCTGGGAAACTTGCAAATATACACATGAAAGACAATATCCCGGAAACGTACGAATTATATAACGGAAGTGAGTCACTCATGCCATGTAGGGAGAGCCATCAATCTTCCTTCTTCCGTGACAGATCAGGTGAGGATCGCCTTCCTCCACCCGCCTGTAGTGGCCGTTCTCAGACAGACATACGCACACCCAACTCTCCTGTAAGTTTACACGAAGAAGAACAGAGAACAGGAGACCTGGCGGACAACGATGAGGGAAGCGGTGCAGCATGAGGATGGGTTTGTGTTCCCTGGGTCTGGTATGACTGAGTCACCCTAGAGTAGCGGGTCTGGTATGACTGAGTCACCCCAGTGTAGCGGGTCTGGCATGACTGAGTCACCCTAGAGTAGCGGGTCTGGCATGACTGAGTCACCCTAGTGTAGCGGGTCTGGCATGACTAAGTCACCCTAGAGTAGCGGGTCTGGCATGACTAAGTCACCCCAGTGTAGCGGGTCTGGCATGACTAAGTCACCCCAGTGTAGCGCTGTAAACAGGGAGCCGAGGAGCGTCGCCAGTGAGGAAAACCCGACAGAGTACTTACGACTGTCTCTGGCACACCCGCCGCGCAGCAGAGAGTGAGGAGGAACCGACATACTCTCGATTAAACAAAAGAAACTCAACATTTTCTTTCCATTTTCCTTCCAAGTAGGAATGGCGGCCATTGGGAAGTTGGGAGGGAAGTCTTACAAATCCTTCGAATAAGGACTGATAGTTTATATCATTAGTTCGTGTGATGCAGAGCGCCACGGGAGCTGCACGCGCGCGCCCCGCACAGCGTGGGGCGGGGGCGAGGCTCCCGGTCGGACATTACTAAAAGTAATGAACTAACTGCTTGTTGGCGCGTTCGGGTAACGCCACCCATCACTCCTTCAGACATAGAGACATAGCATCACTCACACACATCAAGGGGAAAAGGGTAACAAGAACTAAAATAATGGTAAATATAAAGAAATAATCACATAAAGATATTCGCCTAAGGAACACGGAAACAGAAGACGGTAGTAAAGAAAGAGAGAGACGGAGAATCTGACAATGTGGAGGAAGGATATAAGAGGAGGCAGAAGAATATATATAAAAACAAAAGAGACGAAAATAAATAACAAAAGTTAAGGATAACAAAACTGGATTTTTGAAATCTTCGAATCAAAATATCCAACAGAGATGCGAATATCAAGACTTTCGAGGGGAAAAAGTAATTTATTTCTCCGATTGTAACAGTCCGGAAGCAAATTGAACTGGGATCCCTTAACCTCTGGAAGCGGTGCGACCTTTGGGTACCATGACCTGACCTTTGACCAGACCCTTAAGGTGAAGGTATCGTACCCAAGGGCAACGTAGCCGCTGACATTGTCCTGGTCAAGAGGCTGAGGCCCAAGCTAATTTCTTGTCGTGTTGACGCCAAGCGTAACACAAACTTGGAGAATCCCAAAGAACAACAGACAACTTCCCAGCTGGAGCACAAGACGTGTTGGACGGTGATGTATAATTCCCAGGAAGACCTAAGAGGCCGTAGGTACATCCTTAGGGAGGCATCATCACGAGCTTATTCACACAGCCGTCACGTCGTACTGGGAATAAAATAATCCGTGTCTTAGAAGATTCCTCACACACGTTAGCATCAGTTCCTTCACACAGCCAGGCCACCATAGCTGCCTCCCTAACTATGGCCCACCTACAGTACAAAGACCAAGTATGGCCCACAGCAGGGCTGAGGGGGAATCGAGAAAGCTCCCCCCTCCCCGAAACCAACGTGTGGTCATTAACGGTATGGCGCCACAAGTGCCACGCAACGAGTCAGGCGCCTGTAGAACCATTAACGACTGGAGCACACACACACACACACACACACACACACACACACACACACACACACACACATGCAGTATTACATTGTTTCATGCGACTTTTTTTGGCAAAGTGCTGTTTATGGTCACATTGTAAACTGCTGGATTAGAGTGTTAGGGTGATGGTGCATACGGCCCTGGGTGAAGTACTGCCGCTGATGGTGTCGCCCTACAACCCTCATGCATAGAACCTGCATGACTTACGTTAAGAAATCAGAAAGGGGAAAAATGTTACGTTCAGTCTATTACATAGTTTCCAGATCCCTTGAAGGGGAATCGAGACTCCGGTCGCCGCTCCTCCTAAAGGTTGCCACACACTACCTGATCCCTTGAGTCCGACGATACGACCCTTGAAATCGACAGTCCGACCACCGAGACCAATGGTACGACCACCGAGACCGACGGCACGACCACTGAGACATAGGTGCGACCACTGAGACAGAGGTGCGACCACTGAGACCGATGGTACGACCACAGAAACCGAAGGTACGACCACAGAGACCGAAGGTACGACCACCGAGACAGAGGAGCAACCACTGAGACCGACGGTACGACCATTGAGACCGACGGTACGAGCCCTTGGGTGCGATGGTCTGGCGTTTGATCTTGTAGCCTGAAGCGTCAGCAGAGGCCAGGTCATGGTACACGAGTGGGTGTGGCACCGTCGTGTTCAGGGGATGAAACACCTCCACAAGTCGTGTGTGACAAGCAATAGGTGAGCTGAGGTCACCAGCTCCCACAACACCCTCAGGAGGTACAACAGAGAACCATAGGGGGCCTCTCACTCCTGGTTCAGACAAACGCCACTTCACCTACGCCGTCTCATGTACGCAAGTACAACTGTGTGGTTACGCATGTTTCTCGCAGTTACACACCTGCTAAGCTGCAGTTTTCCTTCTAAATGTTTTGATCCAATACAATCATGATTCCTATACATTTGACATTAGCGACATCTTTAATTACCATTGTATTCCTCTGGTTACTTTCCAATATTCAAGGACAACTGAGCATGTTGTCCTCCAGTTCATGTCTTATGACCTGAACCTCAGCCAGCAGGTCACGTGCAGCATGTGACCATAAACATTCAACTATACGTACACTGATCCTCCAGGCTGGTCTCTAACCCCACATCTTGGCTTGAGACTAAGCTGAATTACCTTTTCTCTCACCTGACGGGCTGGAGCTCCCGCCTGTTCCCGTCTTTTGTCACATGATTCCGTCATGTCGTACAGCAGGATACGTCCGGTGTGTGGAGCCAATCAGCGAACATGTTAAACATTGTAAACAAATTTGATTGGAGTTCATTTCCAACTGGCGTGGCTCTTTGGCGTCGTCCACCACAGACACTGGAGGGGGCTAAAGGTGACATCTGAACACACACCACAGCACCTCCCACCTCCTACTTAAAACCCGACTGACACATGTAAGGGTTAAGTGTAAAACCTCCTCCTCAGCTTTCGTAATGACCTACAACGTCCTGTAATCTGAGCAACAACCTCTTGTGTGTTGTGAACTATGGGCGAAATCGGACTCATTTAACCAGGAAAAAGTTGAATATAGTCAGTAATTAAGTCGTATGATTAGCATTTATACAGTCGTCTGGAACAGCATGACCGGATATATTAAGTCTCTCAGCCACCATCTCGTCTTAATAATCCAGGTATTTAGTTTAATTACACGAGAAGAGGAGGATAATCACACACAAGCTTGGATTTATTTGGGCAGCAATCATAGCAAATCCCTAAGAACACAGCTGGACCATTGTACACACACACACACCCCGGGGCCTCGACCCCGTCCAGCACCAAGAGCCAGTCTACCCCATCATTCCTCAGCTGCTGCTGTTCACGTCTGACAGGAACGTTTAGGGATCCAGGTTATTGACTGTTCGGCACTCGATGTCCGTGAAGCCCAACACCATCCTTACCATACGTCCAGCAGACACCAACTCACCTCACATAGTGAGGGATGTTGCTATACCACCTCGCGAGAACTGTGTAGCGTTCTGGTGTGGCGTGACTGCCACAGGTGCTGAGACGGTCTCCTGTTCAATCTTTAATCCGTTTTGAACACGACGGTACGACGCTCGAGCACGACCTGATGAAGGCTTCGGGGGTCTTCTGAACGCCCCAACAGGCCGACCCGGGCCCTGGCCGTTCGTTGGGTTGGGTCGTCGGTCGACCAAGCTGTTGCAAGCCGCAGCCCACAGATACAAATCGAGCACGACAGTACGACTCTTATAATGACCTGGTCTTGTGATCTGACACTCAAGAGCTTAGGGTAACGTACCCATGAGTCGTACAGCCGTGCTCAGACATCGAACCTTCGTACTCGAGGGCTTGAACCACAGTGATACTCTGGCATTACATGCTGTTTACCGTATGACGCATCGTGTCCCAAGGCTGTGAGCACCACAGTCCTCAACATACGTCCACCTAAGATACAACATAAGAAAACACACTGGCTGGAGGTCCTTGTGGGAGGGGCGTTGCTTGTGGTGGCGGGGCGGGTGATTGGGTGCGCAGAGCAGGTGCGCGCCCGGGCCACTTGGGTCATGACATCACGACGCGCGGGAATTTTAATTAATTTTCGCTCTGGGACTATTAACTGACCAGCTAGGGCCGGACCCCAGGGGGGCGGAGTGATGTAGGTGTTGGCGCGAGGCAATGGACAACGCTGGTCAAGTCTGACCATAATCTATGAAGCAGACGAAGGATTGTGACAAAGGGGAAGAAGAGGGTCATGTGTGAGTCATGATGACGCTCGACGCCACCATCTTTGTTTACCTGCTCTTGCTACTCAGCTGAAGGAGCAGCGACTGACTAGGGGGAGAGGCATCAGTGGCTTCAGTCCTGCATCTAGCAGGTGAGCACCAGCCCGGTAACACTAGGGGACATCAGCACATCAGGTGTCTCCCACGTTATTCAGTTCGATAAAAAAAAAAGGAGCAAAAGGTGAACGA
Source organism: Panulirus gracilis (assembly GCA_032361445.1). Lineage (NCBI taxonomy): Eukaryota > Metazoa > Arthropoda > Malacostraca > Decapoda > Palinuridae > Panulirus > Panulirus gracilis. The sequence goes on along the minus strand of JAUUEG010021150.1, from coordinate 672 downwards.
GTTTCTTTTCAAAGATATGAAGACTACTCGTAGTATCAACAGTTCATTCGTCTTAGATTTCCAAACCTCTCTAGTATGGCTGATACGTTGACAAGGACACACATAATTCTGACAAGACCTGGGGAAGAATCCACGAGCCAGCACTTCACCTTATTGAAACAACTTTATTCCATGATCAGGATTAATATATAAAGTCACTAGTATCTTTTGCCCCTTAACATCAACGTCGTCCTCAAATATGAAGACATCATACGTAATTCTTTAATAAAAGAAAACGGCCTGTCATCCACGGAAAATAAGAGTTTATTCAGCCCTGTCGAGAGGCTGTGATAATGGTGAATGTTGGCCAAACTGGCATGTCTGTGGAGTGAGGAATCTAGACCATGAATACATTATGTACTGACAGCCCCGGAGGTAGGGGCCATTTTCAAACCTACAGAAAACTATTAACATGTGAGAAGTAATTAAGGCAGAGTCATGACAGAGTATACGTACCTCTTGTGTGTCACCCACACACACGATTGTTATACCATCATCTCTTACTGAATCTATCAATATCATGAACCTAAATGAAGGTAGGAATAAACTAGATAATACATTACGTCAAAGTCTATGGGAGGCTAATGAAATTAACGAAGGGTCAAAGCTGTACAATGGCCGACCTCAGATCCT